>WSFP011458821.1:0-19064 GCA_009831015.1 Picea engelmannii | reverse complement strand
TCGAGGTCTAAAAGGTGGTCCAAACTTGAGCAAGGTTTCCTAAAAACTTGGTCGAGGGCCAACAGGCCCCTAACACTCACTTGTGACTCATCCTGAGTCACTAAGGTCTAGGAAATGTTGCTTCAAAGGCCTCTAGCTTCACTCGAGATTCCTTGACTTACTGCTTCGCCTAAGCCTCCTGCTCAGCAAGCTCTTGGATCATCTGCTATGTAACAGGATCCTCCAGGTGCTATTCCATTGATGCAACCACCTCATCCAGTTGTGAGCCTTGTCCTTCTATTTACTCAAACACCCTCCAGGATTCATCCTACACAGGTTGCAACTTCTGTGTGACTTCCATTACTCTACCCTAGATGGAAGTAATTTGTTGTTGTACCATGCATTATTCCTGAGATCTCTTCATTATTTCTACCGTAGTAAGTAGCTTCATCTGCGCCTATACTGACAGTGCATGCTACTGCGCATCCTGTAAATATGCTTCCAGTTTCCTTAGCTCCGAATTTTCTGTGAGGCATTCATAAGTCTGCACACTTCTATCGCTTAGTTGTTTTCATTATGAAGCGAGGGATCTGATCCTTCCAACTGCGCTCTTAGCGACTTCCTCCCTTTGGTTGCACACCTCCTATAGAGTTCTCGGTACTGCTTGGATCTCCAACTCCGTTATCCTCACTTGAAGCTAATGGATGGTCTCAACGAGATTCACCACTTGAACCTCAACCGAATCATGTTCCCCATGTGCCAAGCCTGGCACAAAGAGAATTGATTTATTCACCTTTTCTTTGATAACAGTCTTCTCTGTGAGTAGTTGGTCCTTTTCTCTCTGTATCTTTGTTTTTTTCTCCTCAAGCATCACCTAAAACTCATCTCTCTCATTTTCATAGGTGGTTACACAGTACTGCGCAACTCGTAGTTCCTCTAAGACTTCCTCTTTTTCCTGTTTCAAGGCTTCTGTATCCTTCTCGTTTTCATCTTGGACTTTTTGAAGTCAATCCTCTATCGCATATGCAAGTCTTCTTAATTGGGCGGTCTCATCCCCCAAATCTATAGCTTGTGACGAAGAGGACACAATAGCCACTGCGCGGACAAATTGAATATCTTGCTGCATTTCCTTTAATTCCTTCACGAACCTTTCATACAGATCCTCCTGCTTCACTTTGTACCTCTACAAGATATCCTCACATACATCCTCCATGGATCCATGGACTAGACTGATATCATCCTCTGTGAGTGTGGCCTCTAACTGGTTCTTTCTAGCCCATGTCTTCTTTCTTGCTGAAGGTTTCTGCGAAGAAACCTTCCTCTTCTACGATGTTTTTGTTTCAGTAAGGGGATATTTTTGTGGTGTAGCTTCACCTTCTCCTTGGTTTTCTCCTTCATCTCCTCCTCCCTATCCATCTTCTTGGTATTATCCTCCTCCTGCGAGCGATCCAGATCCATTTTCTTCAGAGGCGTTGTCCTCCTCATCGGTCTCTATGTTCTGGATGTATTCCTGCTTCTTCTTCTTCTTCTTTGTCCTGTTGGACTGTCCAACATGCTCGACCTGAGTGACCAAGGGGCTTCTTCTGATGTCAGTGTCGAAGAGTTTTGAATCATCGACCGATAAAAGGAACTCCTTTGACCATTCCTTGGTGATATGATCCATGTCCTCATCTATCAATTTGTAATATGACTACAACTCTTCCTTGCTCTAATCTCTGGACGCAATGATATAGATAAAATGTTGGTCTATGTGAAACTTAGCTAGTGGTCTATACTGGTGCAAGGTGTTCGATGTCATGTGCGGAAATTATTCAATGGAAACCTTTAGTTGTTGATAATATGCATGGAACACATCGTTCGACTGCCATTTCTTTGACATGTCATTGGTGTACCACAAGGTAGAGAACTAGCAGCTAACGGCTCTGATGGTTCGATCTCTGGGAAAGTGGCTCCTTTAGGAATTTTCCAAGAGATAAATGCAATCAACATGAGCAGCCAGCTAAAGTGCAACTCGTATCCATGATCCTAAGCTTTGTGACAATCTTTGTCGATCTCATTGGAAAGGTAAATCGACCAATTCATTTGCATGCCCTCCACACATTTTCTTGCGAGCTCCACCACAATCTGGGCGACCTGTGTGGGGAGGTTCTTTCTTACGATATTTCCAGCTATGAGTTGGAAAGAGAGGCACATTGTGCCATCCTGAATAGAGGCTACCTTCTAGCCTCGCTTTCCTTTTTCAACTTTTCCATAAGCCTCCTTGATGCGTTGTTCCAGGGAGCGGTTTGAGGCCTTACCTAGCCTCTAGGTAAAATTGTTGAGGGTTGGGTCCCTTCATGCTTAATCCTGTAATCAAGTGGATCAGTGTCAGATCCATAGTAATCTTCCGGTCAAGCCACCAGTATCCAACATGGTAGCATGACATAAGGATTTTAACTTAAGCGTTAACCTCTTGGTGATAGCCAAAATGGGGAATTTTCATCACGTTGATCACAGTGGACTACGCCAGCTCCTTAATCCATGGCTGGGAGATAATGTGAGGCTTCTTCCCAGTTGACTTCATCAGGTATCTGTGGGGTGCGAGCATAGAATAGTTCTTTCGATCTACAAGGTTGAAGTCATAGTTATTTGGTAACGTGATCTATCCCAACTAATTCCTGACTATGCATATTCCCTTCAGAATGTATGCGGTGATTAGAGTGTACTCATAGTATTATGGAATGTTGTCATGGTTAACAACGCCAACCAACAGTGGAATATAGTCTGGTAAGATCGACAGGATTTGCTTCGCGTTAGCCAGATCATTGCGATGCTTACTTCGATGCTGAGTTGCGAGGTTGGTACAGACCGAACGTTGTCTAGTCGAGGGGGAAGCTTGCATTCCCTTGGTCGATGATGCTTGGACACCTTCAGACATAGCTCTATTAGCCATAAAATTGTTAATAACCTCATCGCCAAATTTCTCTAACTTAGTGTGTTCGCCCGACATTCTCACTTTTTAAACAAATGGGTCGGGGTAGAAAAACATATGGTGATTTATAGCTTATGATAACATAGTTCAACACACAATCAGTTCTCTGATAGCTCAGTTAATCATGGGTGGCAAAAAGAGGTCCCGACGCAGCGACCAACGGGTTAAATAAGAGAGCGTCATAACAGATTCCTCCAATGGGCAGGGTTGCTTCCATCAATGCGAATATTTCTGTTATGGCATGGTATCAATGTCCCAAAAGTGGTCCACCCACCCATAAATGCGTTTTCTAGCCATTCTGGAGCATCTTTCTAACAGGCGGGGTGCCTCCAATGGTCATACAGGTTCGTCAGGGTGAAGTCCCATTCTGCGTGGTTTTGCTTTTCCGATAAGGTTCAAATCCTGCAAACCTTCCTCCTGCGATGTCTTACATCTATTCTTTGTAGCTTCCTGTATATTTTATAACTTGGCTTTCTTCTTATTGAGCTTCCTTGCCTTCTTTCCTGTGATTTGAGTTCCTCTAATTGTTTCTGGATTCATATTTCCATTCTTATTCTTATCTTCTCCTAGCATGGTGACTTCGCACTACTGATGTGCTCTCATAGGTTCTTAAGTTAATATCCCTTTTCTTACTACTTCTTGGGTGGATATACTTCTTTCTTACATGGATAGGTCTTTCAACCCTTCTTGCATTCTTTCAACTTCAACGTCTAATTCTCTTGCCTTCTATTGCTTCGACTTAACTTCTCGTTCTTCAACAATGGATCTATATTTATAGCTATGAAATCCCTTAGTTCTTGTTTTTTATTTTCTATAGATTCCTCCTCTACTCTCCTTCTGATCTAATCTTTCTCAATCCAGGTCTTTCCTAAAAAAAGTGGGAAAGGGGTGTTGTTCTCAACAAAGTTAATGACTTCAAATTCTTCTTCAGTTGATGTTCCATGAATAATAATAGGTATATTAGTAACTCTTCCACATAGGGTTATCATATTTCCTTTAAACAAGCCTATCCTTCCCAATGAAGGTATCACATTAGGCTTTCCCAAAATTTCCCAAGTGTATTTTGTCATAATATTCATTGATGTTTCCTCATCTAAGACACAGTCTATGTTGAAGTCTTCTATTCTTGTATTTATGCGTTGTTTTACTTTCATGATCCCTAGTAAAATAATATCTTTATGAACATCCATCATTTCTTTCAACTGCAGTAATGCAGTATAAACTTCCTCTGATATGTTCTCTCTCTGATTCTCTAACATGTTATTAGTCTCTAGACTTTCTTGTTTCATGTTCATCCTTTCAACTTTAGCAATCATCCTCGGACAATTCTCAACCTCATGACCAACAATTTGACAACAAAGACAAATAAGACATGTACCAGGGAATGCCTTAGCAAGATGTCCCAATCTTTTGTAGTTATAACATACTGTCAATCCTCTTTTCCTCTTGTATGTTTCCCAACTTCTCTTGTATTGCGCACTGGGATCACAATGTTGGACCTGCAATCTGCAAAAATTCTTTCTATGTTCCTGCATCCACTTATTAGTCCAAAAATTATTTCTATGCATAGGAATAACATATCTTTCTTCATTTCTATTATTTTTACTTAGATCAACTCTTTCTTCCAACTGCACCCTATATTTTAGACTAGGACAATATATATTAAATATACTTAAATTCATGCTTTCGAAACAAAATTTTCACTTATCATACTCTTATCAAAGCACAAAGCTTTACCTCTTTTAAGATATTAACTCTTTTCTTTAGATCGATTTTCTTTCTTAGCATAGAGCTTCACAAGTCAAGTAGATTGATGCACACTACAACAACATATCTACGCACAAAGCTTCTCTTTTATTTACCTCAGTTCCTAGCAATCACAGTTTCAGGTCCCAACAATGGAACCATTTGTTGGCACAGGGGCAGACCCAGGGTTCAATGCTTCAACAACGTACCAACAAAACCCTAACTACTGACCCTTTCAACAACACCTACAAAGCAGGAGAAGTCTCATCCAAGGTAGAAGTAGGGGGGGTTATAGGATGTAGGCAACTGTAACCAAGATCAGACAAAGATATGCGATAGAAACACTTCACTGAGTATTATATTAACACTACAAGATGATATTCATTAACTCATTAGATTCATTAACATCACAGAATGAAACCCTAAGATAGATCGACGCAGTAACAGTAAATATTAAGTACTTCAACCACTTAGCACATAGCCATGAGTTAGATATAGCATTCATTCATAAAGCACGAGTAAAGCACTAAGAAACATCAGATCTATACATTGTACATAATAACAAAAGAACTAAGTAGATAAATGAAAAATGCAACATATCACAAAGCACACAAACGACACAAGATATACGTGGTTCACCTCGGTGTGGGGCTACATCCACCAACTGCTTCGTCTTCTTTATTATTATTCAATTCTCTTACATTCATCTGCTCCTGTGCACTAAGCCACAGAGCCAAGATTCATAGAGGACAGGAGATTTGCGCACTGAGCACTAGATCCTCCTTCCCAAAACTAGGTCACAGCACAAAGCCAACTTCTCTACTGAGCATAGATCCTTACATACACTATGTTTTGCACAAGGAAACCCAAAACTACTTGCAAGCTATCTTTTCCTTCTCTACTTTTACCATAAATTCTTATCTATTTATACTTTTACATTTCCTTACAAAAAGGCCTAAACATGGGTAAACCCATGGGTTGACATCCCATAACCCATTACAAAAACCCTAATGAACCCCTTGTTGTGTCCACATATCCTGCAAAACAAGTGATATATGTGATCTCATCTCCACCATGGAAATCCATCTTCGATCCTTGTGTCAAAGTCCAAAAGGTGGTCCAAACTTGACCAAGGTTTCCTCAAAACTTGGTCGAGGGCAAACAACTTCATTGATACTTCACTTGTAACCAAGAGACAAATCCCTACAAAGGAATTTGAGGGATTCAATGTGGTAGTAGCATATGGGTACAACATGGCATGTACTCAGAGGATCAGAGTGTTGGAAGTAACATTAGGAAACTATACATTGACTAATGACTTTTATGTCATAGATTTAGAAGATACTCATGTTGTGCTATGAGTTCAATGGTTGTACTCATTGGGAGATATCTGCATGAATTATCAGGACATGAGGATAGGTTTCTAGGACAAGGGTGGATAACGAGTCATCCTAAAAGGTATGTTAACATGTGCCCCTAGGATCATGTCTAACCAACACATGGATGCCCTTTTTATACATGGGGAAGTGGCTTGCACAACAAAGTGCTTCATCACCATGGAGAATCCATCATAGGATCACCATCATTACCACGTGGATATACACTCATTGCTTGGAAATAATTAAAGAGTGTTTGAACCATTGCCAACAAGGAGACCACCTAACAGGGGATTTGAGCATGCCATTGAGATAGAAGAAGGATTGAAGCCCGCAATCACCACACCCTAAAAGCATCTGAATATTTTCAAGGATGAAATAAAAAAGACCATAAAAGAGTTATTAGAGATGGGACATATTAGGCCTAGTTCTAGTCCCTTCACTTCTTCAGTTGTATTTTTAAAGAAGGAGGATTTCACTATGAGGATGTTCACAAACTACAAAGAATTGAACAAGAAGACCATAAAAAACCGATACCCAATACATAGGATTGATGAGTTGATAGACGAGATGCATGGGGCAGTGTACTTCTCAAAGGTTGATCAATGATCAAGATACCACCATATTCGGTTCGAAGAGGAGGATATCCACAAAACAACATTCATATTTCACTATGGGCACTATGAGTTTCTAGTCATTCCCTTCCGGTTGACTAATGCACCAACTACCTTTCAGTCATGCATGAACCACATCTTCAACAAACAGTTGAGGAAATTCTTATTGGTGTTCTTTGACGATCTTCTGATCTATAGAAGGACGTGGGAGGAACATCTGAAGCACGTGGATGATATTCTCACCATTATGGAGGAGCAGTGGCTTTTTCCAAGGAGGAAAAGTGTGAGTTTGGGTTGATAGAGATCCTCTATATGGGGAACGTGATTGATGTTGAGGGAGTAAAGGTGCATCGGGAAAATATCCAGACAATCTTAGATTGTCCCACCCCCAAATCACTCACATATCTTCAAGGAATCTTCAAAATATGTAGCTATTATAGGTGCTTTGTGAAAGTATTTTCACTATTGGTTTCTCCATTGATATAACTCACCAAGAAGGGGGTGTTATAATGGTCAAAGGACACACAAGAATCATTCAACATAATGAAGAGGGCAATGAGCACTTTCCCAGTATTAGCACTCCCAAATTTCACACAACCTTTTGTCTTGGAGTGTGACGCATCTTGTGAGGGGACATAATTATTATTGATGCACAACCAACACCTGATATATTTTGAGAGAAGAAATATAAGATAGCCAAATAATATCTATGTAATATATGATAAGGCGATGTTGGCCATCATGCATGCATTGGCCAATTTCAGACAACGCTTGGTAGGAGGATGCTTTTTGGTTAGGACTGAACACAAAAGCTTGAGATATTTCTTGGAACAAAGAGACCTGAATGAGAGGTAGTAGAAATGTGTGAGTAAGGTGCAGGCATGTGATTTTCACATTGAGTATGTGAAGGGGAAGAAGAACATAGTTGTTGCTTCCTTATCTAGGAGACCTTCAACCTTCTCCATGACAAAGATCTCAGTAGACCCGAAGTGCATTCTTTTGGTATAATACTCCAAGAATACCTTCACTTGTGATTTTATGTAGGTTAGTATTTAGGATGACAGGTACATGGTAGTGGATGAAATCATTTTCTACAAAGACAAGATATATCTTTTCCCCGAGTCCAAACCCAAGGATAATATTTTGAGGGTAGTACATGATGCATCACTGTCGGAGCGATGTGGGTATATGAATATCTATAGGTTGGTTAGGGATAGATTCTCCTAGAAGGGTCTCAAGGAGGATGTACTTCATCATGTGAGGGAGTTAATGAATTTCCATAAAAAAAAGTTATAATTTACACATCCCACAGGATTATTTCAACCATTGTCGATTCCAGAGCAAAAGTGGGATAACATTTCCATGGATTTAATTATAGGGTTTCCAAAGGTACATGATAGGGATTGTATATACGTGGTAGTGGATATATTGAATAAATATGCACACTTATTTACCATTCCTTCATAGTACCAAGCATCTTAGGTATAGTATATATTCTTCAGGGAGGTATTCATACTACATGGTCTTCTGAGGAACATAGTCAGTGATTGGGATATCAAGTTTCTTAGCTTGTTTTGGAAGGATTTTTTCAAGTTATTTTGGATAGATTTGACACCTAGTACTAGCTAGCAACCCCAGAAAAATACGAAAACCGAGATAGTAAACAAATGGATTGAGGGGTACTCGAGGAACTATGTGTCATGGAAACAATAGGTATGGATAAAGTGGTTGCATCTCAGGGAGAATTGCTACAATACCACTCATCACATGTACATTGCGATGAGTCCATTCAGGGCATTGTATGGATATTATTCCCCATCCTTTATGGATTTGGAGTTTGGGCAGAGCATATCTCCTAAGGCCAAAGATTGGTTGCAAGAAAGACAAGACATCTTGAGAGTCCTGAAGGAGAATTTATAGGCCACTCAGAATCAATAGAAGATGTATGCATATAGGCACATGGTGTAACATGCAAATGTTTTGAAACTACACAGAAAATATCCAGGTAGCAAATGCGATACACAGTTTCCAGGATATATGAGAAAAGAGAAACAAGAGAGAAAGAATGGAAGAATTCTCATTAACCAAATGAATGACTGATAATTTACACATGATATACTCTATATAAATAAACTAATGCACACTAGAGGATAAGCCAATGCGTCATAGTGGTGGTTTAGAGTGATCTGGACACACATCGATAGTTACGAAAGTAAACTGCCACCTACTCTAGTCTCTCAGGCAATTACGAGAGATAACATCCACCTAGTCTGAGTTAACTAGTCTCTCAGTCTTCAGTTAATTGACCGAAACAAAGTGAAGCGAGGAGGAGATCAGGGAATCATGAGTAATGCACTAGTCTGGTGATAATCCCAAGGACAATGTGCATTATATATTGATGATCCCAATGTTGCATGGTGATGATCCCAATGTGGCATCTAGACTCCACTCAACTGATCAAAATGAAGTGTGAAATGAAGAGAATATTCTCCCTAGACTATAGGAGATTGAATAATGACTAGTAAAAATAGGGAAAACCTTAGGAAAAATAATTCCTATGTGTGTGTGAAGTATCTCCAACACCCCCTCTAAACATAACTATGGTGAAAATAAAGAATGGGTCCCTATAATGAGGCCATGTTAGGTACCCAAATACAAAATATACACACTAAAATAAATGAGGAAAGAGGGAAAACCTCATGGGAACCCCCCCCCATCAAAGAACAATGTATGTAAGAAAAAGAATTGACAGTTGCTAAGAAAATATGTCCTTCACTCCAAGAAGACTGCGCAGAGAATGGAACTTCTACTTAGTGAAGGTCTTGGTGAATATTTTTTCAATCTATTCTGTTGAAGAACATAACTACAGGTCAATGATCCCCTCGTGCAATAAGTCCTAGATATAGTGAAAGTGGATATCGATGTTCTTCATTCGATGCCTATGAAATGGATCTCTGCAGAACTTTAGAGTGCTCTGGTTGTTACACTAGATGATGATCTTCTGGTGAAATTGAATGCTCAACTCAGTGAGAAAATGTTGTAGCCACATAGCCTAAATGGTTATGTTAAATACCCCTATGTACTTTTCCTTGACTGAAGATAGAGAAATAGCAACCTTCTTCTTTCTTGACCAACAAATAGGCCTAGAACCAAGACTGAGTGAGTAACCAAAGGTGTACTTTCGATCAATGATATCTCCATCCCAGTCAAAATCAGTGAACGTGATGAGGTCCAATGTAGATTCTTCTGCATAGTGAATCCCAAAGGTGATGGTGCCCTGTACGTATCGAAGGATACACTTTACATCCTTCCAATGTAGCTGATGTGGCTCTTGCATGAACCTGGAAACTTCTCCAACTGCATAGAATAGGTACAACAATCTCCCCACTAGTTTTATGTATTGTGTGTTTTCCACCAATGGAGTGTCCCTGCCATCCTCAAGTATGAATCCTAATAAGAAAGGAGTCAGGCTATACTTGGAGTTTGTCTTTTGAAATATCTCAAGGAGATCTTGTGCATACTTAGCTCGAGACAATTTGATGCCTGATGCATCCTGACTAATATTAGTACCAAGGAAGAAATGTAGCAGACCCATGTCTGTCATTAAGAACCTATCATACAAAATCCTCTTGGCTGCATCAATCGTTAAGTTGAGCAATCGGTGATCAACAAGTCATCAACATACATAACTAGGAGCAAAAGTGAATCATTTTTCCTAAGCATATAAACATTGAAGTCTGACTTACAATGTATAAAGTTTTGTGACATCAGGTAGGATCCCATATTGGAATACCATGCCCTCTAAGCCTAATTGAGGCCATAAAGAGACTTCTTTAGTCGAAAGACTAAAGATGAATCCTGCACAAATCCCTGGGGCTACTCCATATTGATCTCCTCAGAGAGATCATCACGAAGAAATGAATTCTTCACATCCATCTGATGGACTTCCCATCCCTTGGCTTCTGCAATGGAAAGATCCAAATGTATGGAATCCATGTTTTCTACCGGAGCAAAGATCTCATCATAGTCAATGTTTTGCACCTGCTGAAATCCTTTGTCATATAGCTTGGCTTTGAATATACTAACATATCCATCAGTTGCACTCTTGGTCCTATAGACCCATCTTCACTTGAAAAGTACCATATCCCAAGTCTAGTTCTCGAGGAGGGATTTGTACTCCTCCTGCATGGAGGATTCCTAAAAGGGATTCCCAATAGCTTCTCCATAGGAATATGGATATGAAGACTTAACCAAGAAAAGATGCATGGGTGGCATCAGTTCAGTGGAAGTGAGTGCAAGAGGAGGCTCCTTGAAATAATATTGAGTCCTCCTAGTATAACCTAGATCCTTGACAATATCTCTTGCATCCTGAAGAGTATTCTTGGACCGGATTGGCCTCTGCTTTGTCTCTGCATCTACATATGCATGAATTGAATTTTCATATGACTGTACTGACTCGATATCTAAATTATTTGAACCCTTTGAATCAAAAATCTCATCTGAAGAAGAGTCGACATGTGCATGCTCATCATCTCTGACAGCTGGAAGAATAAAAATGTTTGCATGTGGTTTATGAGGTGCATGCAAGACACTCTCCTCGAATTGGACACTCCACTCAATGATGATTTAGTCCAAGGAAATATCAATGACTCTATGTCCCTTCACACCATCGGGGCATCCAAGAAAGATACACTCTGTTCTTTGTGGATCAAGTTCCTTCCTCTTCTCAGAGGGAATCATGGCCCATGCATGTGAACCAAATATATGAAAGTGGGTCACTTTCTATTTGAGGTCACTCCAAGCCCCTTAGGGGGTCTTATCCTTGAAAAATATATGGGGAGATATGTTTTGTATGAAGGTTTCAAAATTAAGTGCTTCAACCCATAATATTTGTGGAAGTGACTTTGCATGTAGCATGCAAGATTCCATCTCTTTTAGAGATCTATGTTTCCTCTTAGTAACTTCATTTTGCTGTTGAGTATAAAGAACTGTGTGCTACAAATAAATATTTGCCTCAAGAAAAATATCATATATCTCATGGTTGACATGCTACCCTGCATTATATTTTTGGAGGGATTTGATCTTCTTTCCTGACTGTATTTGAAGAAGGGATTTGAAATCTTTGAGGTGTTGAAAGACCTCTCGTTGTTTCGTGAGAAATAAATTCCATGTGAAGTGTGATAAATCATCAACAAAAATGAGCACATACCTTTCTTTACTGATTGATGGATGTGGAAAAGGTCCCATTAGATCATTATGGATAAGATCTAAAGGAAAGTAGGCCTTTTGAGTCTTTCCTTTGTCGAATTTCTCTTGAGGGTGTTTTCGAAGAACACATCCCTCACAAATTACTTTGGAGAAGTGGATGTTAGGCAGACCATCAACCATTCCATGCTTACTAATAATTTTTGCATATATCTGAAATTTAAATGTCCGAACCTTTCGTGCCATATCCTACTACTTTCATCTGCATGGGTAAGCAGTAATGCAAAATCTGGTTCAATAAATTCAGAAAATGTGTAGAGTCTCGATTGATGATTTACCTCACTAGTAGAAACCTTGGAATTTTTTTGAATGTCATACATATCCACAACATCAGGTGTGAATTAAAATCTCTTTCCGGTGTCGGAGTTTTTCATCTGATACACGGAGAGAAGATTGATAGAAATTTTGGGAATGTGTAGCACATTCTCGAAGCTTTTGTTTGTGAGTTCAATTATTCCTTTTCCGGTGACCTCGACTAGAGAGTTTCCACCCATTAGAATAGGAGTACATTTTCATGCATCCAATGAAGAGTAGACTTTTTTTTTGGCTTCGATATGGTGTGATGCACCTGAATCTATGATCCAAGCATTGGGAGAGGAGTTGAGGGAAATCAAAGCATGGCTAGAATTTCCTTTCTTAGGATTCTGATCTTCTGGCTTCTTCTTCTTGGCACCCTTGGGGATGAGATCTCCATGGTTATTTTTTAAAAGTATTTGGGCCATTTTATCTATCTCTTTCTGTGTACATGCATATTCTGGATGGAATCCTTTATGGAAGTAAGTGCATTTCTCCCCTTTTCTTCCCGTTCCACCTTTGGATCTGGAGACATCATTGAATGGTTTTGAGTACCCTTCCTTCTTTGGATTTTCATGTGATTTCATTTTGTATTTGTATTTATATTTATGAATTTTTTTTACCACTACCATCTTACACAGTAAGTGCATGCGACTTTGGGCCTTTGATTTTTCCCATATTGATGAGCTTGTTCTGCTCTTGTGTCAAAGACTCGATAAAGGCCTCAAGAGAGGGCATCTTTCAGGTGGCTCTAGAGGTGATCCTAACTAAATGAAATGTGGATACAAACACTAATTATCCCAAATCAATTTTGGAGAGAATGGAAATAACCATTTGTTTGTCCTCCTTATATTTATCAACCCCACAAGCCTAGAGTTGCGACAAAAAATCCTTATATTTGGTAAAGAAATATTGGAGATTTTCAAAGGTTTTTGGATCCAAAGTGAGAAATTCCACCTCAAGAATGTGTCCCCTCATCTTGTATTGTTTTCAAAAATTCCCTTCCATGGTGGTCCATGCTTCATTTAGGGTTTTACAGGAGGATATGTGAAACAAGAGTTCAGGAGAAATGAGACTGCAAATAGTTCCAAACACTTCATCCATTTGATTCAGATACTCAGATTTTTCTATGGATGATGTGGGTTTGGTCTCTATGTTCATGGTTAACATATATAATCCTCTACTTCGATGATGCACTATCATATTATCCTTCCATGCAAATAAATTGTAGAGTGTATGAATAAATTCTTTTGGAAATACCATTTTTCCGTTGTCTTCAATCTTGGGTACCTGAAAAAATAATCTGGTGTGTCTTTTTCCTAGAAATATGTTGCATTTGATACCATGTAAATGTGTTTAAACTACAAAGAAAATATCTAGATATAAAATGACATACACAGTTTGTAGAGAAAATATGAGAAAAGAGAAACAAGAGAGAAAGAATGGAAGAATTATCATTAATAAAATGAATGAATGATAATTTACACATAATATACTTTGTATGACTCAACTAATGTGCACTGGAGGAGAAGCCAATATTCCATAGTGGTGGTCTATAGTGATATGGACACACACCGGTAGTTATGGGAATAAACTGCTACCTTTTCTAGTCTCTCAAGAAGTTACAGGAGTTAACTGCCACCTAGTACTAGTTAACTAGTCTCTCAGTCTTTAGTTAACTGATTGAAACAAAGTGAAGTGAGGAGGAGATCAAGGAACTATTAGCAATGTGATAGTATCATGATAATCCCATGGACAATTTGCATTATTTGGTGATGATCCCAATGTTGCATGGTTATGATCCCAATGTGGCATCTAAACTCCACTCAACTGATCAAACTAAAGTGTGAACTGAAAATAATATTCTCCCTAGATGATAGGAGACTGAATAATGACTAGTAAACATAGGGAAAACCTTAGGAAAAATATTTCCTAGGTGTGTGTGAAGTATCTCAAACAGAACACAACTTTGAGGTTAGGGACCTAGTCTTTCTCAGGTTGCATCCTTACAGACATTTGTCCATGAAGAAGAGAGGTGAAGATAAATTGAAGCCTCTCTGTTATGAACCTTATAGATTGATCACTAGAGTTGGGGAGGTATCATATTAGTTGAAGCTACCAAAGGGTAGTAGGATCCATAACACCTTTCATGTATCCTTCCTCAAGAAGTAATTGGGACAACAGGTCGTTGCTTCGACAGATATTCCTCCACTATATGAGGAAGGGAAGATGGTTCTAGCTTCTAAGAGGATTGTTGATGTCAGGGAGTAGAGGTTGAGAAGCAGAGTCATTCGAGAGTACTTGTTAGTATGGAGAGGATTTCCTATAGAGGATGCTACTTGGGGGAAGGAGAGTAGATCTTAAAACATCCTAATCTGGAGTTGCTTGAGGAAAAGAAATCTTGGGAAGGGAGGATTGTAATGTCCCCTTCCAATTGATCATGACAGAGGATTAATTAATAGCCTATATGAATCACGTAGGCTATAGTCAGCAAAGAAAAGGGAGTCAAGGAGGTTTATTTGGTGTCACTAGGTTAAAAGAAGGACAAATTCTAAAGTGAGATTAAATAAAAATAAATAATTATATTTAAATGAAATTGGAGGGAAAATAAAGAGGGTTTAATTTGGTCAAAAAGGGGGAATATCTAGAAGGCCCATAGGAAGGATAAATAGAGGGGTAACCCTCCTATTTGGAGGAGGATTTGATTGAAATCTTGATTGGTTCTCTTGGAGCCATTGTTTCGTTGGATTTTATAAAAACCCTTCCACTACTACAGTCTAGTTTCGATGGTGCAATATCCACCCTAGACAAACAAGAGGGGATTCCACCTAGGAATACCATTGGTTATTCATTTGGGAGTTTTGTATTCAATTGAAATTATACTAAAGTATGAAGGTGATCCAGGTGGATATTGGTGGCCACCCACCTATTCCAACTGGCTCCTTGTGTTCGATTTTTGTTCAAGATGTTCTTTTGTACTGCTTTGTAATTATGAGTTATAGACTTCTAGGGATGTATGAAGCCCCACACATCCTCCAGGTGGATATGGGTGGCCTCTTGCCTAATCCAAATGGATTATTTTGTATTTTTTCATGTCAGTACATCTTGTTGTACTTCCAAGGTCGTTTTGGGGCCCTAAACGTTGTCTTTTTTTCTAGCCATACTAAAACTGTAGAAAGAGTCAAAGTTTGACAATGGAATGTATATCTCTCTAAAATACCTTTCCAATGAGCTATCACACGCCTAAAACAAAGGTTGTATGCAAACGTTATGACCCTTGGAAGTTGAGGTACCAAATTCCACCAACTTACCCATAGGGCCCACATGACTTTTTGCATTTCACCTTCTAGGGTTAGGTTTTTGGAAGTATAGGGTTTTGGAATTCATGAGTAATATCAAAAAGACCTCTAGAGCCTCATTGTAATCATTATTATCAGACAGATGCGTGTATCGGCCACATCTCTTCTCATAGATAGCTACCACCATTCGAGCAAGTGTTTTAGTTCTGCAGTTTTACAGTTTCAGTCTATTTCATTATTTAATAGAAGATATTGTTCATTGGATTTTTGTGTTATTATTCATATATTTGTGTTTATTGTATTCATTCTATTAATCAGTTCATTCTGCTCCTAAATCTATATCAGTGGTATCTGAGAGATCTTCTCTTCATTTTTTTTTCTTCATGCATGTCCTTGACAATATCTTGGTACAAGAAGTTGGGACTCGAACCAATTGAGCCATTACAAGATCGGTTGTGACGAGCCAAAAAACAACCCATCGGGGATGAAAAGAAGGATGATGGACCAGGAAATCCTATTAAAATGTTTCTCGAGGAATCCCTCGTGTGACAAAGGAATGAAATGATGGAAAACTTCGCATAGATCCTTCAATGACTGTCCATAGGAGAAGCATATTCATCAAGCGGCCATGCAACCCCCTTCAAGGTACAGATAAATTTTGATATTCCATTATTTGAAGGACTGATAGATGCAAATGTTGTAGATAAATGGTTGAATATGCTTGAAGGATATTTTTTGGTCCACAATTTTTTTGATAGGGAAAAAATCACGTTTTCACTCCTCAAGGTCGTTCCCCATGTTAAATAGTAGTGGGATACTTACTTTGACAAAAGAGTCGTGGAGGAATCTACAATGTTTTTGGTGGTCTGTACATGGGATTCCATTAAAGAAAATTACTACTTTGTTGAAAGCTATGAGGACTAGTACACCAGATGGACCACCCTACGTCAAGAATGGGACCAGAGAGTACCAGATTTCACCAATATTTTCCATACCCTATGCACCAAATTGGGTATCAAAGACTCTGCATGTCATCTGGTGCTCAAATACCATGATTATTTTCATAGATACATTCATATAGAAATGGATTTCATAGACATTGTCTCATTGGGCATGACTTATAGATACGCTGTCAAGATTGAGCATAAATTTAAGAAAAAAAGATGAGAGTTTGGATCTGCAAACCCCTCATAGCCGAAGTAGGAAAAATATAGCCCCAACCCACACAAAAAGTGACCAATTTGATATGGATTCCCTCAAGAAAACCAGTCCTAGCCACAACACAAGAAGGGCAATGAGAAGACAAAGAAGGACACAGAAAAATGGTGCGAGTACCATAAAAGTTCTTGGCACAACATCGAAGAATGTTGCACCAAGCAGTCCTTCGTGGACAAGATGAAGGATTCTGAGTCCGAGGTCGATTCTAATTCTCAGTCAAATCCTGAAGGAGGGAAGAGGATTATCGATGTTGAACCTAGTGTCATTGTCTCTACCACCAAAGTCCATCCAAATAAACTAAAAGAACGATAGGAAGGGGAACTCCTCTTTCACTCACATATGTGGGTCAAGGGGGCTCCGATTCATTTCATTGTTGACAATGGTAGTCAAAAGAACTTGATTTCAGCAGAGTTTGTCAAGAGGTTAGACCTGGAAATGACACTGCACTCACATCCCTACACCATCGGCTGGCTTCACCAAGGAAGAGATATTTGTGTTAGACAACAATGTCATTTTCCCTATGGAATCAAGCCTTTCAAAGATGAGGTATTGTGTGATATTTATCCCCTTGAAGTTTGTGATGTTCTTTTAGGACAACCATATTTGTGGAAACGTCATGTTGTGTATGAGTCTATACCTCACAATGTTATTATTACTTTGGGTAGACAATTGTACAGGACCCCAAAGGTAGTGCTGCTTACTGCTCTTTATTTAATCTCTTATAATAAATGAAGTAAGGTCATTTCATAGACTGGAAAGTTCTTATTCTTTGTGATCGGGGCTCACATTAAGAAGAAGGTCATCACCACATCTGCGACCTCTACACATCACCTCTCTTTGTAGAAGAATCAAGTGGATTGGATAGTATAAGAATACAGAGACATCTTCGCCTCACCTACAGGGGTACCAACACACTGCCAAGTCAAGCATCCAATTGATCTCACCCCCGATGTGACTCTACCTAATGGACCAGTGTATCAACACTCAATGATGGAGAATGACAAAATCAGGCATCAGATCCAAGTGATTCTTCAAAAGGGTCACATCAGGCCCATATCCTCCCCTTGTAGAAGCCTGATTGTACTGGTACAAAAGAAGGAAGGGACTTGGGGACTCTGCATTGATTACATATCCTTAAACAAAATCACAGTCAGGAACCACTACCCCATTCCCAGGATTGATGACCTTCTTGAACAACTCAAGGGGGAAACATTCTTCAATAATATTGACCTAAATTCTGGCTACCACCAGGTTCCCATTGAACCAAATGATGTATGGAAGACAACCTTCAATTCTAAAGAAGGTCACTACGAATGGCTAGTCATGCCCTTTGGCTTAATAAATGCACCAACCACTTTCATGAGGTTGATGGATGATGTATTGAGACCCTTCACCAAATCCTTTTTGGTAGTATATTTGGATGACATCCTCATCTTCAATAGAACATGTGAGGAGCACATGTAACATATTCAACAGGTTTTGAGCTCTCTACAACAACACAAGCTTTATACCAACTTGGAAAAATTTTCTTTTGGCATGAACAGGGTCTAATACTTGGGATGAATTATTGATGAGCATGGGGTACATGTTGATCCAACTAATATCCAAGTCATCCATGACTGGCCAGCCCCGATCACAATGACCGAGCTTCAAAGATTTTTGTGACTAATCAACTTCTACGGACGGTTCATGTTTGGATTCTCCCATATTGCATGGGCCCTCAACCAGGTGATCAAGGGTGCTGGGAGGGCCAAGTTCGTGTGGGGGAAGGAGAAACAATGAGCATTTGATGATATAAAGCATCACTTGTTCTCATCTCCAGTACTCTCCTTGCTCGATCTGCAACAACCATTCGAGATTGATACTGATGCATCTGACTATGATGTGGGTGAAATTGTCACGCAGTACGGGCATCCGTTGGCATACCATAGTGAAAAACTCTTCGATACTATATGAAAATATCCCACCTATGACAAGGAAATTTATTCCATTGTACAAGCCTATCGTCAATGGAAACATTACATTCTATGGAAATAGACGATCATACACATTGATCACAAGCCTCCGCAGTTCATACAGACATAGGAGAAATTGTAGAACAACCAACATCAGAAGTGGTCCACCTACCAGTAGCAGTTCCATATCAACATAAAGTATAATACATGTATCTCCAATCATGTTGATGACTGCCTCAATTGGACTCCTGTGGCTGCACTCACCACTGTGCTCCATTCTTGTGGAAATGAAGTATCTGAGTGGCCCCAACTTTATCAGCAAGATCCAGAATTTTCCACCACATATC
>WSFP011458814.1:0-19065 GCA_009831015.1 Picea engelmannii | reverse complement strand
TCATGAGTTGTAATGAGTCATCATGAGTTTTCATAGGGTTTTGGGATTAGTGAGTAGGGTTTTGAGCCCTAAATTCTATGTATAAATATGTAATGGTTCGGGAAAAATAGGTTGTTGAAGTTGAGTTGATGATAGGTTGAGGATGAGAGGATAGAGTGAGAATGAGAGAGAGTCTTTGTCTGAATGTTTAGGGAGGGTTTTGCATAGAGAGGCTTGCACTACATAGCAGCTAGGAAGGATGGGGAAGGATATCATGATGTATCTATTATAAGCGTAGTGCACAAGCCTGAGATGGTTGCACGAAGAATAATAAAGAAGCCAGTCATTGTGGACATAGCCCAAGAATTGGGTGAACCACGTTGAATTCTGTGTCAGAATGTCTTTTTATGTGATTGTCCATGGATGTTTTATTTATGCATAACTAGATATAGATTTGTTTATTAGATGGTTGATGTGCAATAATGATCAATATTACAGTGAATAGTTTAGGTTTTCATCTACGTCACAATGGTGCTACATAAATAACTTTTACTAATTAATCAAGGGAAAAGAGACATACAATATTGTGCACAAGGTAGATAAGTAAGAATGAATATGATGATGGCCTCCCATCCCCTCATCCCTGTAGAAACTTGATTCTTGCAGCCCCATTAGATGCCTCGAGTGAGACTTCAATTGCATGTAGGTGATGTCGAAAGGGTCATTGTCTACATGGTTTGTTGGTAGAATAAACTAAACCTAGGGTCTTACAATTGTGCGCAAACACATAACATTAAAAAAATGTGAAATCGAGTGTTTAAAACTTGTTAGCGATTAATGTTAAGAAATTCATTTTTAGTAAAATTCAAAGAAAAACTTGATGTTGATTACCTTTTGATCCATCTGTTTCCTCTCTTTGCAACATTTCCATAAATCTTTTACGCTCTTTTGCACTCAAATTGTAAACAATCTTATCAAGTTTCTTCAAGTTTTTGCTAAGCATGACATGCATGAACCAATACACATCATTAATGTAAACTTACAAAAATTTCAAATATATTAACTTTTTAATAAAACTTAAAGAACTTACCTCCCTCTCTTCTTGGGATGAGCTACCATTGCGCTCGCTACAATAAGATGTTTTCTTTGAACTTTTATCGGCCATCTTGTATAAAAAAAAATCAAGAATCATAATAAATAGAAATTATGAAATTTTTATACAAACTAGTATTTCAGTGCACTTCATTAAACAGAATGCATCGGGGCGTCAAATATATACACACATCGGGAGTCAAACATATACTCGCACTAGTTCATACTATTAGTCATTATGCATCACCAACCTGTATGCATATGATACGAAAATCAATACTATTTATTTTTTTGACCAATTGGTTATTTTCACAAATATATGCGCCCTGGTGCACTTTCCTATACAGTGAGCACCGGGTCGCTACCTCTGTACAGTGCACACCAGAGCAATTTTCCTGTACAATGAGCACCGCGTACCGCAAAAAAAAAAATTAATAAAATCACTAACAACGACAGGGTTGACAGGGTTTGGGATCCTATGTTATGAGTTGTACCATTGCAACAGATACCAAATGCCCCATATGCAACTAAATAAACCCTATAAAAATATATTTCTTAAAAAAATAAACCCTATATAAATCTTTTGCTTAAAAAAACAGGGGAACAAGCAAAAACAACAAGAAAGTTATGGCTTCCAATACCGAAGGTAACTATGAAACCCTTATATTTTTTTTAACATGCTTTGAAAATAGTTTGAATAAAATAGGGTTTATTCATGTGCACCGGGTCATATATACTAAACAACAAATTGATACCAATTTTATCGACAAAATAGAAATGCAAACCTTTGCTCTTAAAATTTATAGATATTTTGGTTTGTGGAGGTTCTAATGGATGTAATGTTTTGGTGTGTTTCATAGTTGGTCACACTAGTGTGTTCTATATATAGATGCACCGGTGCATTATAAAATAAATAAAAGCATTGATAAATTTTAATATTAGATTCATGCATGTATTGATGATGGTTTTGGCTCAAATGCAAGGAAAAGAAGGTCATAATATCAAATGGCCAATACTTCAAATTCCATCTCATTCCATATCGTTGCAAGTTTGTCAACTTCTCCCACACAGTTTGAATATTTTATTTATAATTCATTTATCTAATTGGATGTATGTCATTCATGTAGGTGCATTTGAATCATTATTCATTAAATTTTGTAGGACCATAAATTGGGATCGAGTTCGAATGAGCAAGATATTCCATCATTGAAAAAATGTCGCAAGCTCTAGAAAGATATCACAAGCAAATGTTTGATGAAAATGGATAGTTGATTTACCCTACCAATTGTAACATGCCATCTTCCAGTAACTTGCAGTCTGGTTCAACAGTATTACAATGTGAATTGGATCTCTTTTATGACACACTAGTGGTATGTGGTTGTTTAAAATGTAAAGGGTTTAAGAAGAACCCTCGACATGTCACTTTGTCTCATTATATCAATGATCAACTACCCAAAGTTGATGTTCTAATACCTCCCACTATGGTCAATAATCCAATAGGTGATATAGAAAAGACACATAGGAACACTTCCATATGCTCCTTTTTTGAAAATTTGGAAGCCAAATCAACTACATTTCATCCTAAATTGGCCAATGTGTCTCCTTCTATTGATTCAATGAAGAGTTCTTATAGTGATCCAAAGTATGATATCAATACTACCCAAAACATCACTACTAGGAGATCAAAAACGTTGTAGAGCTAAGAGAAAAAACGTCCAAACCAAAGTCTGTTCAAATGTTGGAAGGTAGTGATGACTTACCTCTTCCTATCCATCTGCATAGTAAATACCAAACTTGTTACAACCAAGCTTTGTATGTCATTTTGCCTTCGTCCATGCATGTGCTCGATGTTAGAACTGAATTATCTTTTTGTGGTAATAGTTATATGATTTCCAAGTCTAAAATAGATGCTGCAAATATTGGGTTGTTTATCCTTTCACATGTATTCATTCACCCAAAACAATCATTGGCACTTATGTCATTTTGTGGTCCTCTTTATAGTCAGTCTGATTACTTGAATATTGTCAAATACAAGCATATAATTTCCATGTATAGTATGTGCATGAATGGTTATGCTTATGGAAACTTTAACGGGAAAAACGTGTTATATGTCGTCGGTTGTCCACAAACTCATGGGAACATCGCAGGATTCATAAATAGTTGCAAGGCCTCATTATTTAGTGCAATATTTTTCCTTTGAGGAACACTCCAATGACAAAGAGTTATTTATGAAAAGGAAGGCATCCAGATTCATTGTTGTGCATGCAATACATAGTTTTTCTCTTGGTGACGAGTTATTAATAAACTATAACTTCCGTAGACCACCAACTGCTCGTCAAAAACGCATTGCATTGGGTCTATCTTTAGACGTCCCCTTGGGGTGTAAGAAAAAGATGATTGAGTGATTGTATTTTTGGATTTTCAATGGAACTAATGTAAATGCATTGCTTAATTCGACATTTGTTTTATAAAGTAGTTGGTTGCATGTTTCAATCATTACATCAAAGATGGGGACTAAGATCCCTATAACTTCTACACATAGACTTTTGTTTAGTTTATTTATTGAATTTTCTTAATATTTTAATATTTTTAAATATTAATATAAAATTAATTTAATTTAATATTCTTTTAACCTTAACAAATTAATTAATTTCTTCACTAATGAAATCTAATACTTACATTTCCTTTTGAGGAGATTGATAATTAGAAAAATCTATAATATCACATATATTTCACTAATTGGGGGCCAAATATCCAATTTAGATGGGTCATGTGGTGGTTTTCTAGCCTTGTTCATGACCCATGAGCCATAGAAGCTTCATTTAGAACCTAATTTCCTCGTTTTCCTTCTCCTACAATGTTCAATTCTATGATACACACCCCTCATTTTAAAAACCTCATAAGACTGCCTAAGATCTTCATTTAGGGTCACGAGTCCTTTGACTTCCTACCCATACCATGATAAAGTCCCCCAAATCATCCCTTGAGTGCAAAACTCCTAATGGCACTCATCTCCCACTCAAAGGCCCAAAATCCTATTTATAGCTCTTAAGTGGTGGTTCAAGGCATTATTCCTAGCCCATAATACTTAGAAGGTTCATATAGGGCATAAGCTCCTTGTTTTCCTCACTAGACCATGGTTAAGGGCTTGAGATCCATACCTGGTGCACAAAACCTCCATGATGGCACCAGTATCCCACTCAAAGACCATATATTCCCTCTACAGGACATATATGGCAGTTCAAGGTTTGATCAGGGAGTAAAAGGTTCATAGAGAAGCAATTTTAAGGGAGTAATCCCAATATTAAATGCGGCATTTAATTTAAAAGGGTTGCATAACAAAGTACAACCTTCAAAAGTGTATCCTATTTGTCAAAAGATTATTTTTTTTATCTAAAAAAAAAAACATCTATATAGACACAACAAAGTTGTAGATCGCTTCAAGATATTTGCAATTATCTAAAGAGAAACAAAGATGGATGTTGGGAAAAAAAAGTTGTGAGAAAATTGCAAATATTCTTTTTCCAGTCAAAAGATTTATTTTTATATTATTTTGAAAACAAGAAAATACATATCAAGAAATATAGAAACTTAGTAACACAAAAGCTGTATATCTCTTCAAGATCTTTCCAATTATGTAAACAATTTCAAAAATGGATTTTGGGATAAAATATTATAGACAAATTACTAAATTACTCTTCATACATTTTAGGGGTGGAAATTTCTTCTATAATTTATATATTTTTTTTGTTAATAATGTGTCATCATTATTAATGCATGCACATTTCTAAAGTGCATGAATGTTTATTTTTAATTCTTATTTGGCAAACTTCACATTAGACTGCATGGTAGTTCAAAAGGCATTAAGGGTATTTTAAAAGGAACGTGTGCACATTTTGAATAACATGTACATTTTCATGCAAGAGCATGTTCCCAAATTTCCAGTTGCCAATTTTTTAATCATCAACTTCATGTATGATCCCTCTTGTTTGTTCCATAAACCACTTCATGATGTTTTCATAAGTGATGTTATAATTTTTTTCGCTCCATAAAATGGTATTAGGGACCCTAGACATGGCATGAGGAGGAACACCAATATAGGTCCTAAAATATGATTTAATGTCTCTTGGGCCCTAAATATGGTCCCAAAACCACATAGGCCCTATAAATGGAACATTTATCCCATGGATATGATATGTGCAGCATTATGAGTTTTTCCACATCAATGATGAGTTTTAAGGCCCTAGTCATGGTTGGAGGATGAAAACAAATGTCTTAGGGCATGAAGCAGGATTTTATAATTCATGGGACATCATGTTTGAAACCATCATAAGGGACATTTATAATGAACATTAGCCATTATAAGATTTGCACACTAGGGATTGTATTAGGGTCTAATATGGCCCACATGTGAAAAATAATGTCTAGGGTATTAGGGACCCTAGACATGGCATGAGGAAGAACACCAATATAGGGCCTAAAATATGATTTAATGTCTCTTGGGCCCTAAATATGGTCCCAAACCCACATATGCCCTATAAAGGGAATATTTATCCCATGGATATGATATGTGCACCATTATGAGTTTTTCCACGTCAATGATGAGTTTGAAGGCCCTAGTCATGGTTGGAGGATGAAAACAAATGTCTTAGGGCATGAAGAATGATTTTTGAATTCATGGGCCATCATGCATGGGATTTGAAACCATCACAGGGGACATTTATAATGAACCTTAGCCATTAAAATCTTTGCACACTAGGGATTGTATTAGGGTCCAATGTGGCCCACATGTGAAAAATAATATATTTTCCCTTAAATTTGATGCTTTATGGATTATTCATGATGCAAAGGGCCCTATAATACCAAATAGGCTCACAAAGAGAATATGGAAAGCATCACTTACTTAAGGATATCTTAGGATTAATTGTGGAGGAAAGTTAATAGTTGTGTATTAGTTATTTGATAAGACATCTAATAATAAAATGATATAGATTACATGATTACAAAAAATATGAGAATGAATATTAGTAATTGTAGAATTTACATAGAACACTAATGTCATAGGATGCATGCACATTATGTAAAACTAAAAAATTTAGGAGGGAAAGTATCATATGTCTATGTTATCTAATTATTTTATGTCAAATTTTATTTTGTCTTAAAAAACATGGTGGTGGTTGGGACTGCATAAACCAATTAATTAAATTCATCATTTCCAAATCATTTTTCATTGTGTTTCATTTGGACAATATTTTTAAATAATTTACACAGACTCATCTTTGATGAAATTGCATGCATTTATAGATATATTTCCATGGATTCAAAATATATTTTTTTACATAAATGTTATTACTTGATTAATTGTATGCATTTATAAATATAGTTTTATTAATTCCATATGTGTTTGTTAGTGTTTCCTATTGTTTTAATATTTTTCATGTAACATGTATCATAATTTAAAAATGCATGTCTATGTTTTTGCAATAAAATTTTAACACAACCATTTTTAAAAAATTAACATTTTCACCTACAAACTAAAGAAAACATATTGATTATATTAACACTTTTTTTAATTTTTATTATTAATAATATAAAGTGAGATGCATTTTATAGTATAATATGACACTTGGCATAAGTCATCCCAATATAATATTTGGAAAAATAAAAGAACATCCCAATATGGAAGATATTTGTACCATCACTACTCATAAATATAACAATTATAAATGTAATTATGAACAATAATTATAATGTTATCAATAAAATAAATTAGAAAATAAAATTCCATAAAAGTAATTGTTCTTTGTAAACTTGTTTAATCAACATATTGTATCTTGTTGGAAATTAAACAATTTACCTTGAAGATAAATTTAACATTATATGGTGTTGATAGTTATAAGTTTTCGCAATTACAATCCAAAGTAAATGATTTCATAGAACTAAAGCTAAACATTATATGACAACTCTAAATTCTAATTAATACATCTTAAATTTAATTTAAAAACAGAGAAATCATTAGCGTACTTATTATACATTTTATAAATCAAACAACAACAACATCAACATGATTTTAAAAAACATAATATACATGTGTTATATTGTTTAAGTGCGCCAGAGTGGTTGTTACGTAAAAATGCATCAAGAAACAATTTAATTGACAAAGTACATATGCAAACTTCCACAATTAAATTTTTGCGGAGGATGTTCTTTGTGAAGGAAATCACTCTTAGGTGACTCTCATAATTTAGCACATGGAATCGATCCTCTGTCACTTCCTCGGTGTGTTTCCTCGCATCTCCTCCTCCATGGGCCACTCAACTTTCTCCAAGATATCGTCCTCGTCATTCTTGTAGCCATAATATGAACCGACATCAATTTGCTTGTAAATTGCATACCTACACCTCATCTTCTTCACCTCGAAGGGACTTATTGAAGAACTCTTTTAGGATGGGGAGGAATTTCATAGGCTCGAAGTATTTGTAATAGGGGCCCTTGCCGATGGAACCAAGAACATCAACTTCGTTCCCTTCCAAGTTTGTCATCTTGGCCCCTACTTTGGCATAATTAGGACTGCTAAGCTCTACGATCGGAGCTTCCCAGTGCCCCTTTGCCCCATTTAGCAAGAAAGGACCCTAGTGGATGTATTAATTACAACATTGCATCAATCTCAAGAATGACCTATGCTCCCTATTGTATATTTAATAGAAGTTAAGAATCACATTTGGAAAAATAATTGATGATCTATAAGCTTTGTCAACATGCCTTATCACTAAATATTAATCATTTCCTTGGCCTTAGCCTACTCCTCCATGAGATCCTCACCCATGTACTTACTAAGAAGCTCATCATGTTTCTTATTGTCCACAACCATTCACTCGATCACTTTCTCATCCAAAAGGGGCATATGGGCAACAAACTATCGCTCTCTCTGTTGTCGGTTTCCCTTGTCCTACTATCCCATTTCTTCTTCCATATCCTCATCTTCCTCAAATAGGACCGACTTAATGGAAATGACCTCACCGCTCTTGATCATCAACCTAGCCTCTCTATAGATAGACCCAATTCTCTGCCACTCCCTCAATGCTCTAGCCCACATTTCCTCCTATGTGGGCCACTTGAATTTCTTCAAGATATTGTTCTCATCATCCATGTCACCATAATAACTGGTGTCAATTCGCTTGTAAATCGCATACCTAGACCCCCTTGTCTTTGCCTCAGGGGGATTATTGAATAGCTTTTTTATGTCGGGAAGGAATTTCCCAACCGCACTTATACAATTGATTGTTGGAAGATGGCATGTTACAATTGATTTTTATATAAAAACTGTGATTTGGAGGAGGGTTGCATATAATAACCAAACCATTTGGGGAATATTTAAGAGTTCATTATGCTTCATTGGAGGATTGCATGGGTGTAGGATTTCATGATTAGTTGGAGGGTGGAGGGTGGAGGGACCATTTTGAGTTTATATAAAATTTATTACATTCATCCATTCTATAGCTAAATAGGATCCAATCCCAATTTCACCCACAACAAAGCCAACTCTGAAACCCATTGCTTTCATGTGATCAACTACTTGTTCTTGATATAGAAATAGATAATCTCAAATTTCCTTTGAGCCCCTTGCTATGGGGCCTCGATCTGTAAATGGATATGTTATAGCCACTTAGCCTTGATATATTAGGGACTCCACCTCTTAAGGATTTGGAACTGAGTAAGATGAAGTCGAATAAAGTGTTTTCTTGAACCACCATGGAATGAATCTTAGTCATCACCTATATGCTAGACTCTCCATAATCAACCTACATCCCCATATCATATTATTAAAGAAATAGATATGGGAAAGTCTTGAAAGAAGCAACCATGATGTTAGGCTGAAGAAGCATATAGGATTCATTCACATTTCAAAGTCGATATTACCTCTCTAGCTACTATTGCGGTAGGTTATATTCTCATTTAGATTCTTGTTAAAGTGTGAGGATGTAAAAATTATCATATGAGGAGGCTTTTCTTGTTCAAGTAATAGTGAACAACAACATTGGAGAATATAAAAAATATCAAGATAATGATTTGTTCGATTTTGAGGAGAATTCCCAAATAATAGTGAATTGTTTGAAGAATATTTAAAAGTTCAAGATGGTGATTTTTATATGGAATTTATGCTTAGGTGGTGGATTACACTCAATGGACGTATTTTTTTTGTTTTAATTTGAAGGAGAAATTCCAAGTAATAGAAAACCATTTGGAGAATATAAATATTTAAAATACCAAGATGGTGTTTTTTATATAAACGTTATCCTTCCATGGGGTTGCACTTAGTAGAAAACATTTTTTATTGTTGTACTTATACATATTCATTGTGGAACACACCAGTCAAGATGAGACAATGACTTGTTAAATCATTTATATATCAATTTTATCAAACTATTCTATTCTCTCGAGTAGACAATGACAAGCGCAAGGAAATAAATTGTATCCTTAGAGGAAGAGATTATGTTTGTTCAAGTAAATAGCAGACCACAACATTGGAGAATATTTAAAAGTTCAAGACATATATTTTTATATAAAATTTAGGGTTTGGAGGAAAGACCACTAGTAATAGAAGACATTTGGAAAATATTTAAAAGTTCAAGATGATGATTTTTATATAAAATTATGAAGACATATAATTCTGAAGACATGAATGATGATTATGCACATGTGATGTTTAATCCATTTTTAAAAATTTGAATTACATGTATTTAATGTGATTGATAATTAAGTGAAAAAAATTAGTTTATAAAGTGAAAAATTCAGTTCTAGAAATGCCAATATCATATTCCAAAATTGCAAACTCCGATTCTAAAAGTGCCAATATCAATTTTCAAGAGTAAAACCAAATTTTGAAAGTGCCAATACCAGTTTTCAAAAGTACAAAATCAAATTATGAAAGTGCCAATATCGGCTTCAAAAAGTGCAAAATCCAGTTCCAAAAGTGCCAACATCGAATCAAAAAATGTAGTTTTGGAACTTGAAGTTGGCATTTTTTAACCAAATTTTTCACTTTAAAAACCCCAATTTTTCACTTTAGAAAGGTTCTTTTGCTCCATCTTTGAAGGGGCTTAGAAAAATTTGGGGTTATAAAATACAAATTTTGGGTTATTTGCAGATAAAAAATGTAAAGGATTGTCAATCTTGGCTAATTCAAGGAGATCATGTTTATTCAAGTAATAGCAAACCACATAATTTGATACTAGTTGAGACTATTAAAATCACCATATTGAACTTTCTAATCCCCCAATTCAAAGTGTGTGAGAAAAATAGTATATGCACAATCTTCTCATTGGAGAATATTTAAAATTTCAAGATGGTGATTTTATAGTGCTTGTCTATTCTCTAGGAGAAAATATGTTAGGGAACTCATCAGAAAATTTCAAGATGGTGATTTTATTAACTTTCATCTTAAAATCCTTTGGATTTTCTTTTCTATGGGAAGAAAATCATAGAAAAACATCTTACTAGGAAAAGCAAGCCACATACTATAATCTTAAATGATTTCAGAGGAATAATGGCAAGAGGAATTCCCCAATACACCAACATACTCAAAGGCATATGGAGAAAAGCAGAATACCAAGTAGTCCATGAAAAACTGATAATTTTTTCTAGCACTGTAATTTGAGGTTTCAATACTAAAATTTCGTTCTATCACTCAAATTATAACCACTGTGAGTTAAAAATATATTACAATGGTATTAAATTGAAACATTTTTAACTCCAAGATGATTATATAATGAAAACAACAAATCCAAAAGCATTTTAGAATGAGAAGAGTTTGGATCTCAAGTAAAATTTATCATTGGTGAACCTTCAGTCGATGTTGGTTATCAATATGACCAATTGTGTTTCTAAGTGGATGGACATTGATGTCCTTGAATTATTATCTCGTCTTAAAAGTATATCACAATGGTATTAAATTGAAACATGTTTTACAAAAGTTTTTCAGAATGAGAAGGGTTCGGTTGTCACCCATTTTTTTTAACGGTGAACCTTTGATTAGTGTTAATGTTTGTTAGCTTTTATTATGTTGAAATATTTTTGTGTCAAAATTAAAGTGAGGTTTATGAAAAACATAATAATGAGAAATTCAATTATGAAATTGTGGTCAATATTAAATAGTTTGGGTAAATGTTTTGAAACATTGTATTTAATGGTAGTTGTGATTTTAGAAACATGATTCTCATGGAAAAATCCATGGAAAGTAATATATGGTAAGATGAAAAGATCTATATAATTACAAATACTCGTAATTATGTAGAAACAAAATTCTTATGGATAACCCCATGGAAAGTAATCTACGGGACAATGAAAATATCTATATAATTACAAAAGATATAGTTATGAAGACATGAATGATGAATTGTACTTGTAGGTGATGTGTAACCCATTTTAAAAACTTTGAATGATATGTATTAAATGTGACTGATAATTGAGTTCAAAATTGGGGTTTATAAAGTGCAATTTTTAGTTTTGGATGTGCGAATATTGGATTCCAAAATTAGATTTTGAAAGTGCCAATATTAGTTTTCAAAAGTCCAAAATCAAATTTTGAAAATGCCCATATCAAATTTTAAAAGTGAAAAAACAGATTTTGAAACTGCTAGCATTGGCTTTAAAAGGTGCAAGTTCTGAAAGAACAATATCGGATTTAAAAAGTGCAAAATCTAGTTTCAAAAGTGCCAATATTGAATTGAAAAGTGCAGTTTTGGAACTCAATATTGGCACTTTTGGAACTAGATTTTGCACTTTAGAAACCCCACTTTTGGGTTTTAGAAAGGTTGTTTTGGGCCAATATTCAAATGGGTTTATACTAGAATTCATCTAAATCTAATGAAATAGGGATTTTATCCATATGATGGGTGTAACTAGAGTCGATTATCCATTCACTTTGAGAAGTATGAGCATGTAAGTCCTAAGAAGCACTAGCATAAAATATATAGTTTTATGCCTTACCTTCTAAAGTTCATTTCAGCATGTTGATAGATCTTCTAATTAACACATCTCCGTCACGATTCTACACTTTCTCCTCTATGTCCTTGGTATTATGCTAACAAGCCTTCTCCATATGTCTCAATTTCCCACAATAATGGGGGGGCTTCTTCTTTCTACCTTTCTTAATCGAAGTTTGATCACCATGCTTCTTTTTAATAGTCTGGTCGATGCAATGAAATTGTTTCTCTAGAATACGTTATTGAACTCTTTCTTTATAGTTCTGAAGACCTTTTCCCGTCAAAAAATTGACCTATTACTTGACCTCAAGTTTTCATACATCAAGCATTTTTTTCTTGAGCCCTAATCAGTAAACCACAAAAGGAATCAAATGAATAATCCTTACTATCATATGTTTTGGAGCTCCATATATCATAGAATGTTGAACATTACACACTATAGGGTGTCTTCATATTCATCAAGATCGTTTCTATGAGTTGGACATATTTCCTAGGAAAATCATTTCTACATTCACCCAATTCCAATTGAAGTTCCTTCGCATGGGCCAAATAGTCTTCAACTCTTTCAAAAGAGAGGCAATATAGAGACATCAACTCTTTATCAATCTACATAACCCGAATTTCATCGGTTTTACCAAACAAATCCTTTATCTCCTTCTAAACATCATTTGGGTATTTTCATCTCCTTCCCTAGAGATGTAGGTTGTTATAACTCATATAATCTCATCCTTCTTCACATCGATGAAAATTTTATGTTGTTCATCCTTTAAAACTGGAACCACAATTTTTGTAAACTAACAGAAGGATTTAATATTAAATAATGTTTCCATATCTTATGCCTAAATTCAGTAACTGTATCCATTCAAAACCACAAGATCTTGCTTGGAATTCATGATGCTAATATATTGATCTAATCCCATATTTGTTTTACAAGTTGAAACCATGAATCAATATACTAGTTAGATCTTACTCATCAAGAGCACATCTAGTTGACAACGTCCATAAGACTTGTATACAACATGCTTGATTTAAAACCATTAGCTCTGACACCATGTTTGAGAATCGGAGGATTAGATAGATTAGAGATCTAGTATTCTAAGAGAGAGGTGGTGTCTAAAGACACCATTATAGCACTTAAGCACAACTTATCATAGCTCGACATACATAGAAATGTAAGAAACCAAAACATTTCCATATACAACACACTACCCACTTGTTCTTAGACCGCCCCATAAGGCCATATTTTTATAGGACAAATATGTGACCAACTCCCTTGAAGTGGGTAAGATGAGGTCCACATATATTGATGAGGTGCATAACAATATCCTTGTTTTATTCCTTGTTTTGTGCATTAGTTAACTACTTTTTTCTAACTAAACAACCATTCGAATGCTTAGTCAACAATCTGTTCAATGCCTTAGTCGACCTCTTAGTCAACTTTTCACATATATTGATGAGGTGCATAACAAGATCCTTGTTTTATTATTTGTTTTGTGCATTAGTTGACTACTATGTTCTAACTAAACAACCATTTGAATGCTTAGTCAACAATCTATTCAGTGCCTTAGTCGACCTCTTAGTCAACTTTTCACTTCTAAATGACTTGCGATGTGTTGAATATTTGCAACTTCAGGCAAGTCATTCTCCACAAGAAAGCACAAGAATACCCATCTACACCATTACAGAATCCCCAGGAAGAAATTGAAGACCCAAGAAGAGAAGTCAACCCCACCAGTAAAAGACAGAAAATAATAAAGTAATTTGAAGACCCAAAATAAGAAGTCGGCCCCAAACATGTGCCCAGACTAGTATGAATACATGACTAGATCATTTCATTTGGATAGTCAGACAACTCCTTTTGTACTGTGCCTAAGGCAGTTGCAGCTGCAGTTTTGGTAATTTCTCTATTTATGGGTTTCTGGTATCTTGATGAGTGTTCCATTGAGTGTACACTAACCACACTAAGAGGGGGCAGGTGAATTAGTGTGTAGACTTTCACAACTTTTTCTCACTTCAAGTCAGCAACTATTTCAAAACATAATATTACTCATCATCATTGTAAGATTGTATGTAATCGTTCACCACTGACATCATGAATAATAAAGAACTATCAATCCATAAGCACAATGAATACAAGAGACACCATATGTTTGTGTAAGATTTTTGTATTATGTTTTACATGTGACTACAATCACGGAGGTTTTATTAGCACTAACTTCAAGGAGAGCACCAACTCTCAAGCAAGACTCAGCTTGTCGATAGAATGCAATCTATCCAACTAGAATTGATCTAGTAGTAAAACCAACCCAAATACAAGTCATCCAGTTATTGTATCTGCTCCAGCTCATGATCAGAGGTCTGTAACAAATGCTCGTCACCAGACTTCATCTTCTCTCTGAAATTTGCACCTTCTTCACTTCATCTTATCTCTAAAATTTGCACCTTGATTGTGCCAAAGGATCACCATACCAAAAATCACTGACCTCAAGTTCAGATCCACTTATTCACCCACTCACCAGCACTTCAAAAATGAACCAAGCATGGTTGTATTTATACTCTTTCATGCTCAACTCTAGTTTAGTTTTAGGGCCAACTTGTGCCACAAGTTACAACTAAATTTCCCACTTACAACAAGTTTGGGACTAATGCATAACCACCATTGACCATAATTTCACATTTTCAACTTTAAACCTGACATGCCATCTATCACCGGAAAGGGCACGATGCATTCTAACCTTCATATGCTTTCAACAACCATCTAACCTATTTTTCATAAATGGATCACAGGTATGGATCGATTTCTTTCGTCTCTGCGAATGTTGCAGAAATCGAATTATGTAGAGGCACTTCCTTCACACCATTTACATGTGACCATGTGCGCAAAACCACAAGCTTATTAATTTAAGTGATGTTCCCAGTGCCTCATGGCTTATGTGTTCGTAACCCATGACCGAGGGCTTGAACCTAGTCCTCTGGACTTCATCCTTCGGGAGATTTCTCTCTTAGAATCATCCAATCTTCTGAATTTTCATCTTCCTGAAGTGGTTCCCTCTCGCAAGGGTTGATCTGATGGTTGGTGTGATTCCTAGAACCAAATCAATGGCCTAGCTCCAATCCTTACTTATCCTTTTGTTGTTTGATCCAGTGGCTATGACTTAATCAAAGTTTGAGATGGATGACCATTATTTATTTCGAGATTTCGGGACTCCGGAGCTTCGGAGGTCCAGGTAATTGTTGCTCCAATTTTCACTGGAGTTGGTCAGCGCCGAAGTGGTCAACATGGAAGTGCTTACGCTATCTTTCCACTATGTTTTGATCTAATGGTCATGTGAGAACCTGGAGGATCTTATATCAACGACCAACATTAACTTCATCCTTCAGTGCCTCGGGTAGGAGCTAGTAGGAGCAACTGGAAATCCCCAAAGGACATACTCTCGAAGTGACATAGCTTGTTGATGTCATTGTTGATGTGGAACTAGTTGAGTGGATGCCACATATCACCTAGATTCGTGACTTATGTAACCTAAAGTGCCAACTGGACCTAGACACTTATCACCATCTGATTGCGCCACATGTCCTTGTTGATGTGGTCTTGTGGACGTGGATCTCATGATGTGTCACATGTCCTCCTCCTGGATCTAACGATCATAGGTTCATCTAAATCCTTGATCCAACGACTGTGGTCAATTCTAGATCAATGGTCCAGATTCATTTCGGCCTTCGGGACTTCAGGTTATTCTCTTTTTCCCACTTCCCAATTCTTCTAGAGTGAGATTCCCCGAAGAATAAACCTTGAGTAACTTGACTTCATCTAACGATCCTTCTTTAACCCGAAAATCTTAACACGATCCAACGATTGTCGTGAATTTGGCTATTTGAGATCTCAAGCCTTTGGCCTTGCTTATCCTATCCTTCCATTTTACTCGATCCAACGATCGGGATATTTCCCAAAGTGTTCCTTAGATCAGACCGCTGGCGTTTCTTCGTGAATTCAGTTTTTGGGAATTCTAGTTCAATTCGAACTCCTTTTCACTAAAGTGGTCAACACCGAAGTTGACCACCATATTTCTTGGCATGCTCTGAATAGATCAACGGTTGATGGGATTTCATGAATTCGTTACTCTGCCTTATCTCCAATGTCCCAAAACTTACGCTATCCTTCCACTTGGCTTTGATCAGTGACTCTAACTAATCTGATGGTTGTGATTACTTCTGAAAACTATCTCAACGAATAGGATTCTTCCTCGATCCTTCACAAAGGATTCTTCTATGTAGACTATGGATTCTGCGTGATTTCAAATGCACCATATCTTCTAAGCTTTTGAATCATAGGATCATTGTTGATCCTATCGTGATCAATAGTGATCACGAATTACTTCTGCCACAAGGTGATCTTCTTTTTATCTGATTACTATACATGTTTGACTCATGTTTCCATCAATGACAACACACAATCAATAATGCCAACAATATCCCCCTTTGTCATTAAGGGCAACATATTTTTAAAACAAAAATGAGTTCATACCTTTTCTCCCCCTATCACTGATATTATTTTCTATCTGATAGGAAATTTGTTTTCTTCTAACTTTGTTTTACTGCTTCTCTCCCTCTTTGACATCAATGACAAAGAGTGAGACTTTGACTATTTTTCTCCTCCTGTGATGATGTTTCTCTCCTCTAAAATTACTCTCCTCCTTTAACATCAGTGGAAAAGGGTTGCTCCCCCTATGATCAACCTTTGTCTGTATGCATGACTCCCCTTATCAATCTGCTCTCTCTGCCTTTGACTACTCTCCCCCTTTTTTTATAATGGGTAGCTCTTTCTGATGAGTTCTCTCCACATGTCATCTCTACAAGATGCTATGTACACCAATGTATACAACATAATGTTTTCTCTGCAAATACTACTGCTCTACTGGAACACTGCACAAACGATCCTTGGACCTGTCCATTGCTTCTCATCGATCTCTGACCAGATGTATCCATCTCTATCCATGATGCTTCTCTATTGTACAATGCTTTAAATTCATCTGAGATACTTTTATACTCTATCAAGATTTATAAGAGTGGCTTCTTGCTTGTTGTATCCAAGACCGGATTTATCATTTGGTGATCTTTGACTATCCAAGATCTCATCCAGGATTGTAGAGTTGTTTGTGAACTTGACATAGGTGTTTGACTTCTCAAATTTATTTCTAAGATGCACAACTTCTGCTTCCAGCTTATGACATGACTCTTCCCTTTTGTTCAACTGGTTCTTCACTACCTCCTCTCTTCTTTTGGCTTCTTCAAGTTGGGTCTTCAGATTAACATTGTTTTCTCGTATTTCTTCTAGATCTGCAAGGCTTCTGCTAAGCTCATCATCTTCCTTCTTCTTTTCTTTTACTTGACTGATTTCATTCTTCAATCTCTCGATCTCTTCTTCCTTTTCTTCTAACTGAATCTCTTGCTCATATATGACCTTTTCATTATCTTTGAGCATTTCCTTTATTTCCAAGATATGTTTTTGATTCTTTTCAAGGAATTATCTAGTGTACTCATAAAGATAGATATAATCTGAATCACTATGGTCGTATTGGTGATTAACAAAACCCCAATCAAATTTCTTTTTAATCTCTGACAATTATTCTTCTACTTCTTCCATGGGATAAATGTTAACAAAACTTTCTTCTATTATGTCTGAATCTTCTTCTTTACTAGTAGGGGAACATTCAACATCAACATTATTGCAATCAGAAGATTGTGGAGAGTCTTTACCTTTATTGATGGCCGAGTCTTCCTTCTCATCCTTGATAGGAATTTCTTCTGTGTCTTCTCTTTTGATTTGATACACCTTCTCTAACTTCATCCATAAGTCCTTGGCAGATGTCCATAGTCCCATGCTTTCTTTAATGGTGTTTGATAGTCCATTGAGAAGAATCTTCAATGCCACTTTACTGTTCTTCCTTACTCTTCTTTGGGTTGCAAACTTGGATAGATTCTTCGAGGCAATGGGTCCAAAAATACCTGCTCCTTTTGATTTCAAATACTCTTTCATTTTTACTCTCCGTCTTGAATAATTTGTCTCATCAAAGAATGGAACCTCATCTGTAGAGGTCACTACTTGACCATCCATATGTGTGTCCATGGATCTCCTTCAAGTTTGTTAGGCTTATAGTGAAGGATGGCTCTGATACCAATTGTTGGACACACCAGCCACACTAAGAAGGGGGGGAAGGGGGGGGTGGTGAATTAGTGTGTGGACTTTTACAACTTTTTCTCACTTCAAGTCGGAAACTATTTCAAAACATAATATTATGCATCATCATTGTAAGATTGCATGTAATCATTCACCAATGACATTCATCAATAATAAAGAAATGTCAATCCATAAGCACAATGAACACAAGAGACACCATATGTATGTGTAAGATTTTTGTATTATGTTTTACATGTGACTACAATCACGGGGGTTTTATCAGCACCAACTAAAGTAAAGAGCACCAACTCCAAGGAGAGCACCAACTCTCAAGCAAGACTTAGCTTGATGCAAGACTCAGCTTGCCGATAGAATGCAAGCTATCCAACTAGAATTGATCTAGTAGTACAACCAACCCAAATACAAGTCATCCAGTTATTGTATCTGCTCCATCTCATGATCAGAGGTCTACAACAAATGTTCATCACCAGACTTCATCTTCTCTCTAAAATTCGCACCTTCTTCACTTCATCTTCTCTCTGAAATTTGCACCTTGCTTGTGCCAAAGGATCACGATACCAGAAATCACCGACCTCAAGTGCAAATCCACTTATTCACCCACTCACCCACACTTTAAAAATGAACCAAGCATAGTTGTATTTATACTCTTTCATGCTCAACTCTAGTTTAGTTTTAGGGTTGACTTGTGCCACAAGTTACAACTAACTTGCCCACTTACAACAACTTTGGGACCAATGCATAACCACCATTGACCATCATTCTGGGTTTTCAACTTTAAACCTGGCATACCACCTATCATCAGAAAGGGAA
>ML874181.1:19166-29306 GCA_009831015.1 Picea engelmannii | reverse complement strand
AGAGTTACTTACAACCATGACCAAGCCATTTCAACTTTATGGAAATGAGCACAAGATTAGAATATCCTTGACCTCATCATCAAAGTCCACTTTTACAGAACTTAGTTGATTAGTAACCGTATTAAATTCATTTAAATGATCTGCAACAGACCCACCTTCTAACATATTCATATTAAATCATCTCTTCATTATAAATACATTATTGGACGCCTAAGGTTTTTCATGTAGTTTATCCAATGCGCCCATCAACTCCTTCATTGTCTTTTCTTTTGAAATATTGAAAGCCAACGACACTTCTAGGCTCAGTCGTATCATTCCTAGTGCCATTATGTCAAGAACCTCCCATTCTTCGTCCTTCATGGCCATCATATTTTTTTCTATTCCACCCAACGATAGGAATAGATCCTTCTGATATAAATAATATTCCATTTGCATCTTCCATAACTAGTAGTTTTGGCCATTAAATTTCTCGACTCTAAACTTTCCATCTTCTACCCTTTCTTCCACTCGAACCAAGAACCCTGTTTTTATGTGAGTTACCTTTCTCTTTGATACCAGTTGTTAGAAAACTAGGATCGTAGAACAATAAAATAAAAAAATGTGGAAATAAAACACAGAAGATACACAATATAATATAGACACAGATATACATGGTTCACCAAGTGTGGGCTACATCCACCAGATAAATTGCCAGGTCCTTCCTTTTTATTATCCAACAAATGAAGGGATACAACCTACAACACACATGTTGTAACTTCCTCTTCTTTCTCTCACAATCTCCTCTCTCAGAATACAATATTCACAATGATTCATAAATGCAATACATTTCCCTATTAAAAGAGGGTTTCCTTTTAGGGAAAAAAATCCTAACATAAATTCTATCGTCATATCTGTGACCTTATAATGAACAATCCAGGTTTACTATGAATTTACAATATACATTTACAAGAAAATTTTTCCTTTGGTAGCTTCACCCTCGAACCCCCGCTGGAGGCCCACTTGCCCCCGGACCCCCATCCAGGGGGATGAGCCCTCTGGACCACGTAGGGGTAAATCCCCCCTACAACCACCCCGCACATAAAAATAAACACCTTTGAATCAAGAAGATAATCAGGCTCCACAACCAACAACCCATGAAGCCCCAACTTCATTCCAAAGGCGATTTTCACCAAAAAAAAGGGTGTAATGTGGTTTCCATGATGATTCCCACATGCACAACACCTAGGGCACATGAGAATACCTTACTGAAACTAAAAAAATCAACGCTCCATCTTAGCAAGGGAGTTATTCTCACCACACTCCACAATCACCTGGAAGTAACTTTGTCTCTCGCACTAGATCTGCTACCACAAATTCTCTCCAATACATATGATTGGATGCTCCCTCTGTCACCGAAGTAAATCCTACTCTCTATTCCTCCCACATTATTGTATCCTCGATCACTGAAGCAAATCTTGTTGTCTGGAATGATCCCATCTTGGAAGATTACCTACTCCTAGAAGCCTCTCACTCATGAGCATCCTGTCTGGCCATCTCAACCCATGACACCCTCATGAAAGTCTTGGAAGATGTCTCTCTCCCATATGGACCTAAAGGTTGGCTCCCATTGAAAAAATGACTCTCCCTCTGAGCCTCATGACTCCCTCTGAAGTCAGAATCCCTCTAAATCCATTGACTCTCTCTGAGTCTACACAACCTCTGGAGCTACGTCCGCCCTGACCATTGTCCTTTGAATAGTATCGGGAGTCTACTCCTCCCTAGTGTATTCTGAGCATTGAATCCCTTTAAGATATGGATCCCTCTGAGACTATACCACTGTTGGATATACCTACTCCCTTTGTACCTGTGTTTCTAGTGGGACCACCTACCTCATTATTGCTAGAGCTATCTTCTCCTCCTCATATATCTTTCTACTCCTGTTGGTCAATACATGGATAGGATACCCCCTTAGCCTATATAGGTTTCCCTCTCTAACTCCAAGAACCATTGTTGATTTGAAGCTAGATCCTCTGGGAATCCAATAACACTTGTCCATCCCAAAACAACACTATATATCCGTAATCCTCAATCATTGAGGCTGAGAACACAGTGTTGGAACCCATAGTATATTTTCCACTCATAACACATCACCTGACTCCATCTAGAATGAAACTATACCAGATCCCTATACTTCATACCTGGTCCTCATACCAAGCTCCACATACATACCCGATTCAAACACTATGAAGCTGATCTCAAACAATTCATGTGCCCCTATCATGTGTTGGTGGTTACCACTGTATAAGAACCATGCAATCCTCTAAGGAAAGCATCTTTCTTACCCAAGTCACGACATTCTAATAAAATTATTCCCAATTCCATCATCCAAGTCATCCCTAGACTCTAACCAAGTCTCCTCCTAGATACAATCAGTCCATAGTTTGCCAAACCGTCAAAACATCTCTCATGCACAAATCCCCTCAAAAAATGGTTCCTAATACCTGGGAAGACCTCTCAATGTCTATGCATATGCTGCAATTTATGTTGTGTGCACTCTCTGAAATATCCCAAGATGCGGATGGACACACTGTCTAGTCCACTCTAGACCTCCATAAATCATCTCTACAAGTGTCCTACTCCCAGGTCAAAAACCTCATACATTTTCATACCTCAATAATGTACAAATATCCATCCTGATGAAGATTTTATCTCATCAACTTTCCAGACATCTGAATCTATCTCATATGTGTCAAAGCACTCGAGTTGCACCCATCGCATCTCACTATGACTAGTCACTAGAAGTCCACCAACTATGTTGGAAACTTTCCACACAACATACTGTTGCGCTCCAAAATCTCCACCAATCCACCAAAACCCCAACTTGCCACGCCATTGAGTTGTAATAGTATACAAATCCTTCTTTCGATGGTCTTCTCCATGTATCAAACTAAATACCATCTAACCCATTTCCACCTGCAACTTCCACTGTATCTCCCTCTTAGAGATAACTCCTCAAAACTACTACAACTCCCTCATAGAGTTGTCACCTATGACCTATCCAGAATAAGAACAAGAACAAGAACAACACTCTTCCAGCGTTGCATCCAAAAAATGTGTCTCAAGATGATCCCCTTCTCTATAGATCCCAATCTCTGAAACCATGTCAATTTTCACATGGAACTATATGTGACTAATTTTCAGATCTGAAAATTGCTTCATAGTGAGCTAAAAGTAAAACCATAGTTGTTATCACTGAACAATTTTGCACTAAAAATATATGTAGTGGAAACAACAAGATCATAGATGAATCATCAACACATATATGAGACACAAATTTATGTTCTATAACCTTATTAATTTCATAAATTTTTAGGGAAAAATAATCCCTCCCAACCAATACAAATCCACAAAAATATGAGGACAACCTTGTCCTCCAATAACTAGGTAGTACTGTTCCTTGACCACATCCACACAAAAATCCCAAGTGGACTCGACCCCATATATTCCAGATTCCTCTGTGGAACGTTGTTCCTAGTAAGTTTCCCACCAATGTTTGACATTGGGGAGAACCTTGAGGAGTGCGAAGGTGATCTTTTCCCCGTCGGAATAATTTTTAACAGAGAAATAAACTTCTAATAGATTAAACCATTTTTCTAGGGCATCCGCATCTATCTGACCTTCAAATATGGGAATATCAAAAATAACTTGTACCTTGAAGGAAGAGGTTCCTCCAAAATGGCCGCTTGATGAAGATGCACATTTTGCTATTGACAGGCATTGAAGGATGTGTGGAAAATTCTCCATCATTTCATCCCTCTGTCACATGAGAGCTTGCTCAAGAAACAGGTTAATAGAATATTCTGCTCCACCATTTTTCTTTTATGTCACCATCGAGGGTTTCTTTGGCATGTGAGAGTGATTGTCCTCAAGAGAGACAAGATCAAAACCCAACTGGCTATACTCGGACCTAGTCGGGGATATGCACTGAGAAACGATCAAGAGCATCCTGCTCTGATACCATTGATCCAGATTATTTTCAGAATGAAATGAAAGAAAAGATATTACAATGAAATACAACAATACTTGATTTCTATTAATGAAATAATTGTAAGAGACTGTAAAAATACAGATTGCAAGACTTGCTAGAATGGTGGCAGCTTTATCTCTAAGAAGAGATATGACGGCTACGCTCATTTTCAATAAGATTATTACAATGACACTCTGAAGGAATTTTTATGATAAACATGAATGCCAAAACCCTACACATCCAAAAACCTATTCCTAGGAGACGAAACACCAAAATTTATGTGGGCCTCGTTTGGGTAAGTTAATACATTAACTTCCCAGGGTCGTAACTTTTGCATACGATCTCTGTGTTAGGTGTGTGATAGCCCGTTGGAAAGATATTTTTGAGAACTGCACATTACACCGTCAAACTTTGAATCTATTTACAGTTTGACTCTGGAGAGCCAAAAAAAAAACTATTTAGGGCCCCAAAACGAGCTTGGAAGTACAACAAGATGTGCTAACATGAAAACATACAAAATAATCCATTTGGATTAGTTGGGAGTCCACCAATATCCACCTGGAACATGTGTAGGGATTCAAACATCCCTGGAAGTGTAGAACCCACAATTACAAACATGTATAAAATAATGTGTTGAACTAAAAACTGACAAGAGAATCCAATTGGAACAGGTGGGTGGCCACCAATATCCACCTAGATCACATCATGCTACAGGAAAGCATGTATTTAGGCAATATTATCTTACTTGACCTGAAGAATATGTTCCATGACTGGGAGTTCATCAATATAGATGAGATTGGTAGATCTGGTGGAATCATCACTTGTTGGAATTTAATTTTTTTTTGTTTTTCTAATTCATAGGATACTGTGTTAGGTCTGGGCACGACCATCTTCTCTGAAGCTCTATGAGAGGCTTACACTTTCATTAACATATATGGTCCATACCAGAAATCGTGTACCTTTCTGGGACACTCTCTTCCAGTCTAATATTCTTAAAGTCGACAAGGTCATACTCGACGATGGCCTTAATTTTTCTATTGGTGAGGATGAAATTTGGGGCCCTCACGCGCACAGGGACAACTTGTCGGATTAATTTATCAAAAAATTGGAGGATTTTTTTTTTTACATCATTCCTCGCAGACTCAATCCTAATTGGAGGAATATGTGCTTAGGTTACCAATGTATAGCCAAAAGACTAGATCATTTTTTGGTTAATGAGGGCATATTGAATATTGCAAACAACATCAGACAATGGACTGGGTTGAGAGGAGACTCATACCACTTCCTGATTATTATGGAACCATGTTTTGGGAGAGCCAAACCTTTGAGTCCATTTAAATTTAATACTTGTTGGATTGACCATGAATATTATGTACATATGGTAAAGACTCAGTGGAAACTTTTTGACGAAACCAACAATGTATCTGCATGTCTACAATTCCATGAAAATATTAAATGCATTAATACATCCTCTTTGGCATGGTCCTTGGACCACCGGAAAGAACATGATGAATCTCTTTCTCACAGTGAAAATCTCTCTTTGTTGGAAACCAAGGAAAGAGATATTTTGCTGGAAAGGGAAGCCACCTGACATCTCAAGAGAAGAACCATTTGGTTCAAACAGGGGGATGAAAATACAAAGTTCTTCCATAACTTTGTAAGGAATAGGCACCACCCGAATATGATCACTCATCTACAAAACGATCATGGAGACTCAATCAGTGGGAATAATAATCTCGAGGAACTCAGTGTTGAGAATTTCCAAAATATTTTCCATGATCATAATCAAGTATCGATGGCTCAACTCATCAATATTATCAATATCTTCCCATATTTTGTGACCTATGAACTTTATATCTCTCTTCAAGAGGTTGTTAGTGAAGCATAGGTGGATGAAGCTATTGCATCTATGCAACAGAATAAAAGTCCTAGTCCGAGTTCTTTTCAAATTGAATTATATAATAGTTTCATTGATCTCCTAAAATATGATATTACTGGTGTTTTGGAAGAATCCAGTTCTAGCATCCGCACCCTTGCAACATTTAATTCAACGTTTATTAGTCTTATTCCAAAGGAGGTGTCACCAAGCATCATGAACAATTTTTGTATGATATCCTTATGTAATTGCATATATAATATTATAGAAAAGGTCATTTTTGGCCGCATCAAAGGCACCCTATCAGATGCAATTACAAAAGAAAAAATTTCCTTTCTATCGGATCATCAGATCCATGATGTTATTGGCATAGTGCAAGAAGTGTTACATAGACAAGACTCACAAATATACAACTTCCATCATCAAAGTGGACATATCAAAGGAATATGATCGTGTCAACTCGATGTACATGAGGTTAGTACTTCTGCAAATGGGTTTCCAATTACATATTGTTAACTGGATCATTCCACTATGCAATCAATTTCCTTTTCCATCCTTATAATTGGAGCGACTTCTAGTTTCTTTCGGCCTAGCAGGGGGCTTCCCCCTTGTGCCTTTATTGTTTCTTCTACTTTTCAAAGGACTGAGTCGTCTTATAAATCCGAAAAACGATGGGGGTTATTTTCAAGGGATTCACATCGGAGGTCGGATATATATATCCCACTTATTTTTTGTAGATGACATCCTCTTATTTTTGAATGGTTCCTGCAGAGATATCATTAAGATGAAATCCATTCTAAACATATTTTTTGAGGGTACGGGTATGATATTAAACTCTCTAAAATAATCCATATCCCACCTTAATATATCGAGGGATCAATAGGAATGGATCTCCTCTCAATTTGAATTTCCGGTGGTGGACATAGAAGTGGGATTAAAATATCTTGGTTTTATTTTAAATCCAAATTATTATTCTATCAAGGACTTGATGTGGTTGGTGGCAAAGGTAGAAAAAAATATCAATTTTTGGTGCAATCGTTTCCTATCCAAGGGGTCCTTCATACTCTGATTAAATTTGTCCTCCAAGCCATCCTGATTTTTTGTATGTCTATTGCTTATGTGGCTAAAGGTGTTCTTAATTTGATCAAAAAAATATGCAACAATTTCGTGTGGAAGAATAACGAATCAGGTTCCACTTTTAATTGGATCCACTGGGACAAACTTGCTCTTCCCAAAGCATTGGGGGGATGGGGTTATAAGAAATTACATTCATTCTCTCATGCTTTAGCTTCCAAAGGATCATGGAGGATTATTACTGATGAGGGCCTATGGACAAAATTTGTTACACAAAAGTATATACACCCTCTTTATGTAGTGCAATGGATTCGTAAGTGGAACAAAGAAGACAATAATATATCCCATATGTGGCATGCATTGCTCTCAACTTTATATGTTATTGGAGAATGTCTATCCTGGAATATTGGTTCAGGTCATAAAGTTTGCATAGGACAAGATCCCTGGATTTGTTGTGATGGCTTCCATATCCTCCTGCCCCATATGATCACCCATTTGCATGATAGAGGCATTTATTTTCTGGTACATATACAAGACCCTACTGCTTCTACAACTAATAACCAAGTCTCGTATCAGGTAGATATGCTTGGTTTTCATGGAGAGGATTCATGATTATGGTTATCATACATCACTTCTCTTCGATGCAATCATATCTGCATCTCTCATAAGACAAACTCCTTTATATGGACCCATAATGAAAAGGGTGGTTCTTATTCACCTAGCTTGGGATATACAGTTATTAGAGAGGAGGAAGATCACCTAGATCCCCATGACTGAAATTATCTCTTATAGAAACTCAATTGATTGATGAAAATCCATTTATTATTATGGATGGTCCTATCCCACAAGGTCCCCACATGGGAAAATAAGTTCTCTCTTTTCTGGAAGGCACCCAATATATGTCCTCTCTGTAAAGTTTTTTTGGATGAATGTGATCATATTTTTGTGCATTCATCTTATATTTGAGATATGTGGGATCTTTCCTCTTACACATATAACATTAGATTTTTATGACAATGAGTCTCCATTGAAGAGGCTTTCATGGATTGGCACAACTTGGGAACATGTGAGGAGTTCCAGACCCTCCCAACCATTTCCATACATGGTGTTTGGATAGATCGAAACCTTGCTATTTTCTAGGATATATATCTCTCGTCTATATATATGGACACAAAGGGAATGCCCCTCCTAAACTCCTTTCCACAAGTGGTTGAAATAGATAGACCAGGGCACATCACTATGGAAGAGATTGATCATGCCAGATGTTGGTAATATTTCAATGGTGCCTCCCAAAACCATGTGGGAGGGGAAGGTGGTAGTCTATATGTGGATGAGCACCAATGGCTCAAATATGTTGTTGGTCTTGGTGATAGCTCCAACAACAAAGTTGAAGTATTATCTCTTAAGATTCTCATCGTGGTTTCTCAGGATAAAGGAGTTCAAAATCTCCAAATTTTGGTGATTGAAAACTCATCATAGATTGGTTCAGACTCAAAAGGCTACCAAAAAATATCATTTTGAGACTTATATATGATGAAAGTAATCCTCTTTTGAGACGTTTCAGCCATATCAGTTTTGAACACATCTACTAGGAAAGGAATCATGTGACTAATGCTCTGTCCAAGACAAATCTGTAGCTTACCAATGAAACATGGAAGCGATGGGAAATGACGGCAGATACCCTTCAGGAATTTGATCCTAGACCTTTTGACATATGATTTTTTTCATATTTACAAGTTTTTTAAGGTCCACATATGTAATCCACTTATGTTGTTGTATATATCTTGTTTAGATATACAAGATATTTTTTCATTGACTTAGGAAGAATTCCTAGAGTTCACTGATAGGATCATAGATGAGTTGTTTATATGGTCTTTTGTATACATAAGAAGGAAAAATTGATAGTTTGCAACATATATACTTACCTAGAAGAAATACTTGAAGACTATATACAATGTGGTTTATTAATATAATGAACTGCTTTTTCTTTCCCAAGGATATATATATATAAAGTTCTTAATTTTATTTTATTTTTATGAAATTTTGTATTTTAATTTTATTTTTTAAAATGTTTTTTAAAATAAAGTTTTAGCTTAAGGAGTCTTAGTATTTTTTTGAATAGATTTTTATTTTAGATTTTTTTTCATTTTTAATTTTGTTTTTTTTAGTATTTTTTTTCTATTTTTTTTACATTTCAAGGAATTTTTATTATTCTCTTTTACATTTTTTTTTTCTTTTTAGATTATTGTTTTCCGGGGAAATTTTAAAATTATTTTCATTTCCTTTTAGTTTTTTTTTGTTTTCCACCTTTTTTTTAAAGTGTTTATTTATTTATTTTTAATTTGGGCTTTGAATATATATTTTTTAAATGTGTTTTTTTCTTCATTAAAAAAAATCTGTGAAGATTTTCTCCTTTCTTTTTATTTATTTTTTAATGTAAATTAAAAAAAAAAACTAGTAAATAATTTTTGAAGTTACCATTTATGATCCAATTTTTGGTTTTTTATTTGCATAGGTATTTGTTGTCAAGGCTATAGTTTCAATTAGGTTGTAATTAGCTACAATTTTAACATTTAGAAAAAACATTTTGCTTTGGGTAGCATCACTTTTTTATTTAGGTGTTGATTTTAAGGTTTTTTTGAAAAACTATTTTATGTTTTAAGGCCATGCTTGAAAAAAAATTGTAATTTTGACCCGATCAGAAAAGATGGTGCTACCAGTAGCACCACTTTTTGATTTGGGGATTGATTTTAAAGTTTTTTCCGAGTACCTATTTGATATTTTAAGCCCATGCTTGAAAAACATTGTAATTTTGATCCAGTTACAAATTGGTAGCACCACTTTTTGATTTGGGGGTTGATTTTCATGTTTTTTATGCAAAAAATATGGGTTTTAAGGGATAGAGTTCTCGTTTTGAGGTCATATATCTTGTTAAGTTAGTAACTTTGTTCTTTTAGTTTGGGGTAAGAAGTACCTGTCGGGTATTCCCACTACCTTCACTGAGTTGATGAGAAGTGCCTCGGTTTCCCACGATGATTCCCACATGCCCAACAACTAGGGCATGTGAGAATACCTACCCGAAGCTACAAAAATCAACACAATCACTCTCTTTAAGAAAGAAACATGAAAAACAAGATGGAGCTTAGAGTGACTAGGGAGAGATAACTTGTAAGCCACGAGTCCC
>WSFP011458805.1:0-19066 GCA_009831015.1 Picea engelmannii | reverse complement strand
GAAGAGAAGAATTATATTACCGAGCAACCTGGGTGGCTATGGTGGAAGTTTGCTTTCACCTAGCGTTTTGTAAAAATCAGTTAGCCTAGGATTGTACATAAATAAGCTCTTTCTGGAGCTCATGTGTTTGTTTTCTTTTTTTTAGTAAAGTAGTGTACATATTTCCATATTTTCTTCTATGAAAGTTTTGAGCTAGACTCCATAGCCCAACAGCTAAGGCACTGGAACTACTTGTTCTTGGCAGCTCGCAGTGAGCATGCCATCCCCTGTGGAGCCAAATGTTATCACACAAACTTGTCAAGACTCCTGTGGGTTTGTGGTTTCTACCTAACTCTGTATTTTTGTCTGTGTCTCCTCCTTTTACAGACCTGATTGTAAGTTTTTCCTCTCGGCTTGTAGTTTTTCTTATGTCTGCCTTCGTCCGTTTGATCGACCTATTTTATCTAAGATCGATCACTTCTCTATCTACCTCTGTCACTTATCCTTTTTCTTTCCTGAGCCCTCGGCCAATTGTCCAAGTATTTATTTACACAAGCCGCAGCCATGAGCACAAAGCACAACACTCAAAGCAATCTAATATGGACTCAAATCAAGCGAGCGAGCAAGAAAAACTATCAACAATAGAAATCCATCGGGCATATCAGATCGACGATCATCGGGCAATCGAGATCATAGAGTTTCACGAAGTATAGCATCAGATTTCTAAAATCATGAGGCCAATCCTAGTTGTTGATCATGGGAAGGACACGTGGCGCAAGATTAACATTTCCCTGACTAACAGAATGGAGTAGTCAAAGGGCAGATAAATGAGGATTCACGAAATGACAAATCGTGAAATAATCTGGGCCATTCATTTCAGAAGGAACATGGTGCATGATCAACATAGTCACAATGTCATGAGTTAGTGCAGTCAAAGGGCAGATTCATGAGGACTCGCGAAATGATTTGGGTCGTTCATTTCAGAAGGACACATGGTACACAATCAACATAGATGCGATTTCACGAGCTAGAGCAATCAAAGAGAAGAGTTTTTAGAACTCGCAAAATGCAAAATCGTGAAATGATCTAAGCCGTTCATTTTAGAAGGACATGTGGTGCACGATAATCAATTTCATGGTTTCGCGAGATGGAGCAGTCAAAGAGCAGAGTCTTTAGAACTCGCTATATGCAAAATAGCGAAAAGATCATAGCCATTGATCAAAAGGGAGATCTGGACCATTGGGAAAAAGGTAGATCAGGGTCATCCGATGCAAGGGGACACATGTCGCTCAATCCAAGCAATTGCGATTTCGCGACTCAAAAATTTCAGCATGGAACACAGTGAAAACTCGGGAAATGCAAAGTTGTGAAATGATCTGAGCCGTCCAACTAGAGGATCACGTGGTATCAGATAAGAGAAATCATGATTTCATGTTTCAGAGGTTTTAGCATGAAGCAAGATACGAATCCTAGAGTCTCGAAATGCCGATGTTAATCAGGGTTGTCCAATGCAAAGGGACGCATATCATCTGATCCATTGATCTAAAGCACCAGAGCTGGGTCGTTGATCGGGAAGCCTCATCTCATATCAAAATATCAATGGTCACACTCCATTGCAAGGTCAGAAGGTGCGCACGTTTTAAAATTTCAAGGGTGGGCCGCAATCGAAACCATGATTTGTGGAAAACGACGCGTGGTGATTCATGGTGAATTGGGGGGACAAAAGCAGTTTGCTTTCAAACCACCCTTGGTCGTGCCTGAAATCGCGCAATTGCCTAGGGTCATGACCCTAGGTCACATTGAATATGGGGCGATGGAAAGGAGCCAAGAAAAAGGATGAAGCACCCGAGTTGGTCACAGATAAAGATCTACATGGCCTTGAGGCACCATAATTGACTTGAAGGAGTCGTGAGATCGCCTGGAACGTTTAGGAGTGTCAGGTATTTTCCTGATCCCGATGAAAGTAGTTAATGAAAGTAGAGGGGTGGTTGGAACCTCATTTCATTCCATAAATGGAAAGCATGGAATAATTGTGCATGGAGACAGAGTGTCAACCCAAAGTTCCCCTGTTAGCAAATTTTCCTGCAAAGCCCATACTGATTTGATCTTGCGTCCGACAGAAGAATGCAAGTGCAGCTTGCCAGAAGAAAATGTAGACGCTAAGCCTTAAATGCAGTGACCATAGCATGCTCCTGGTGGGAGCTAGTAGTTTTGAGTATAAATAGTTAGTTTGATCTTTTGGTATGGTCGATGATTGAGCTTAGCTCCCGATTGTAAAGTTTTATAAAATCCTCTGGTTTTCTGGTTATGTATTTGCACTTGAGACTTCTTGTTTAATGAAAGTTAGATTATTTTTATATCTCTGTAAACAGATGTGTTAGAACACTGAGGCATGGAGGATCTAGTCGAGGGTAGTTATGTTTTTGTAATGTATGTTTGATCACAGGGACATCACCACCAGTTTTAATCAGTCCATGTCTTGTGTTTTCCCAACGCTGAATGACTCGAGCATGGATGATCCAGTCGAGTTATTTTTATTGAATTGTGATGTATGTTTGATCTCAGTTCCGTGATAATTTCATTCAGTTCCACAAAACTCTGAACCAAGAGGATTTTGTCTTCTGAGTTTTTCCTCTTTAGGTTGCTGGAAGACTGGACGTCCATAACAGACCCCTTCACTCTCCTCAAGTTCTTACCCCTACTCACCCTTATTGCAACTTACTGACTGAAGTTAGATCGAGACCTCATTTTCCTGTACATGCTAGTCTAGTTTTTTGAGTTAAAGCGATATTATCCTGAGACTGCGTCCATTAGACCACCCTTAAAATTATTCATTGTGACATATAAACTGATGGGTATTGGGCTTACCTATGCCACAATCCAGAGGTGACTTCCAGTGCTAACACGGTGACTGTTGTTGCAATAGTCTACACATTATGTCGTTGTAGCTCACTTTGCGCCCATAGTTGTAGACCATTCATGAACTGGAAAAGTATGTCTTCTTATGACATATATTTGATATCCAACATGAGCCCTGTGAAATCCTTGATGTAGGCTTGGATCTTACTAGAGTTCTTGAGATCCAATAATTGATTACTTGCGATCCATGCTTGGTTCCCTAGACCAAAATGTGCCTTCAAGGCTACCTTCATCTATGCCCAGTTTTCAATCTTCTCAACATTTCTCCCAACTACCAAGTCTTCCTCTTGATTCCTCCACCAAAGCTCAGTGGTTCCTATCAAGAACAACATTGCAACGTTCACCTTGGCTTCGTCTGAAATTCCATTCAATTGTTCCAAGTACTGCTCAATGTCCCAACAGAATTTTCCCAACAACTTAGCATTGTGAGTTCCATAATATGGCTTGGGTTCCTTTATCTTGATCCTCATTGGCATGATAACAGAGCTCTATCCATTAGACAATGCTCGTTTCAACAGTGCGATGGTGTCATATTGGTCTCTTAGCTTCTAAGTTACTTCAACAAGTGCATCCTTCGTTGCCTTGAGTCTAATATGAATGTCATTGTTCAAGGTGTCAATCCTCAGATCTACAGTTGACTTGCACTTTCGAATGGCATTGTTAAACCCACACCTCATCTTGCTCATCTCAGAATCCATATGATCAACCTTCTCCCCATGTTGGAACAATGCATTTGTCATATGCTCGACATTTCTTTCTAAGGTAGCGATCTGATCCTTCATCTTTTCAACCTTGGGATCCCTATTAGTGTCATTTATGTCAACCATGGATGGCCCTCCAAGTATCTTCACTTTACTTACGAAGGGTTTTTCCAAGGCACCCAAGTGTTCAGCTCAAGACTCCCTTCAAAATTTTGCGATAAGATCTACAATTACCTTTGCAGTCAAGTCTACGATAGTCTTGCGTTATTCCTTGCCCAAGTGCTTCATTCACCCTCGGAACTCTATGCTTGGCCTGCTCAAGGAGAGTGTCCATTTCTTCCCACAAGTCATAAATTTCGTCTGTAACTCGTTCCTGTCACAATCGACCAAGCATGTGCCTAGGTTGCCTCTACAATGGGTCAGTTCGTCGAACCCTCACCAATATTGTGCTCAGACTACTTCACCAAATAAGTGTGCCATATTCCCACAATTGTTCCAACTATAGTAGTGGTGAAGAGACAAGTTTTCTCTGATACCATCGATCATAAACCCACAGGATGCTCGAACGTATCTTGCAATCATTTGTCTCTTGAGGGCATGCAACATCGTGATGGTTCTCACTTGGTTTCTTGGCACACCAAGAATACTTCGTCCGAACTACACCTAGAGCATACCCATTCTTTGTTATAGGATATCGGCGAGTCACACTCTGAAAATTTTTAACATAGTTTAACACTTAGTCTTATTTATGCATTCATCCATGAACATGAGAATTCAAGAGAACAACTACAGAACAAAAATTAAGACAAACACAGAAATAGTTTAGGCAACAAAAATTGTGTCTAACACTCGGCTAAGTCTTTGATATTGTGAAACAATTACAAATGAGCACTATCAACTCGGTTTACAACATCGCAGAGTTAAACAACTCGCCTCACCTCACCAAGACACTCAATAAAATATTCTTCACCAAAAGACTCTCTATCGCAACCACCTTCCCAACTCCCTATGGTGCACCTTAGATGTTCCCACAACCACAGGCTTGTTTTCATTTTTTTTCTGCAGAATTTCACCAAGATAACATAGATTTTGGTTATGCCTCACACATGCCTCCACATACCTATGTTTTCAGAATCCCCCAAAACCTTCCAAAACTTACAACTCTTAGCTACACATCTTCCATCTTGGAAATTCTACCTTAGTTTGTTATAACATACTTTCCTTAGACTTGCTCTCCAAATATCTTGCCAAGAATTCTCTATCCTCCTTTGGTTGTGCACCCTTGCTCTTATAGGAGCTCCAAGGGTCACTTGTTCGAAACAATGTGTCTCTTGTGGGTGTCACACCCCTTCGCAAACCCACTCTCAACAAACTCATCATGCCTTTCCATGGACCTGACACACCAATATAAAGCCTGTGCACCATCAACCATTCATCTCTTGGACCGGTGCACCCACATAAATCCCGTGCACCCATCAACCATTCATCTCTTAGACCGACGAGCCCCATCCTTGAGTGCGCACCCTTTTCCTTGTTATCTCTTCATGCTGATCATTGTGACTTCCCATGAGTGTGTCGATGGAGTGTCCAACCTCTTCAGTGTGCCCATGTTGTCGAGAGTAGATGATCTCACTCCTGGGTAGTGCGATGGATGTTCTTTCCGCCAACTGAAATTTGAATTTGGAATGCTAGGTGGTGCGAGAGCCTCTCCTTAAAATAATCCAGATTAAACATAATCATATTTGATTCCTCTAGATCCATAACCCCAAGAGCTGACAAAAGGGTTCTACATTGACTTGGAAAGTGTTGTAGAACTTCGAGGGTATACATAGCACAAGGAGCTTGTGCCAAATATTCATTGCTATTTTAGTTTTGGACAACACAAACATTTGGATTAAATGTCACTTTTTGACTTGCACTCTTGGGTGGGCGTAACACTGAGTCAAAAATTGGCTTCTCAATATGAAGAGGATTGGAAGATGGAGGAGGAGTTGATGTGGAGGGTTTATCGATATCCTTTCCATTCGCATGATCACCTGGAGGAGTGTCATAAGTATTTTCTCAAGTCATTACATTAATTGTCTTAAACATGTACACCTTAGAGGTGCTTGAAGAAGTATGCCTGTGGTGGGAATGATCTGCATTGCCCCCTTGTGGAGGGGAAGGATTGTATGCAACCATATTTTTTTGTTGAATTGGTTGGGAGGTACCTTTCATAAATTTAGCGACAACCTCATGATGAGGGAAGTCTTCTGTGGAGTGGTCTTCCTCATAGATCATGCAAGGAAACTTATCCTTCCTGGTCGGTTGAGTATCAACAGTCTCTGTAGTATCCTGTTGGTTAGAATATTTCTTAGATTTACCCTTATTTTTCTTCTTACCTCATGGTTGCTTAGATGAAGTGTATTGGAACACATTCACATCGGATATTTGAGCAGGAGTGGAAGTAGTTTTGGTGTCCGAAACAGAAACTGGTTCCGGAGCAGGTCTTGTCAGATCATTCGACGAACGAGGAGCATGAGGGATCAGATCGTAAAGTGTGTCGGAGTGGGAATACACCAATTCCAAATATTGTGCATGGTTGATAGCCTGCTCCTCAGTAACTACATTTCCCATAGAAATGTCGCGAGTGATGGGAGGCAAGAGAGACTTTGTAAACCAATCCATGAAGAGTTGGTCCAGAATTGGAGGTTTAGTCAACTGTCTCCGTTGTCTCCACTCATGAATATGATCAGATATGTGGGTATAAGAGGATTTTCGGAGTGAGGCCAATTTGTTTTTACTGGTCTTGTACTGTATAGGCAACTAAAAATGCATCAAGAAAGCCATGGAAAGATAATTAAAGTCGACAAAGGAGTTACGCGACAGCTCAATATACCATTTCATTGTGGCACTTGTAAGTGTTCTCTGAAAAATTCTAAGACAAATAGAGTAGTCCATCAAAGAGTTGGAAGAACGCCATAAATGGAAATTCATAACATGATTTTTAGGATCTTCCCTATGTTTTCCATCGAATTTTGAGATTTCAGACGGTAATTTGGCACGGATGGCAAGCCAAAACGGGGCATATTGAATGGGATCGTTTGTTAAACGTGACAACTCAGGTAGATCTAACGTAGCAAAAAATGGTAATTTTCGGTTAGCGTGTAGATAATGGTGATAACCATGTGGCATAGGAACACCAGTAGGACCATATCCAGGCTGGGACGAGATGGAAAAACTAGATGGTCCTCCCATGTACAATGGTTTACCGAGCTCTACACCCATGTAAGGTGGTTGACCTCCTATGTACTGTGATTGAAAAAATGGACCTCCTACATATTGACATTGACTTGATGGTCCCCCAATGTATTGTGATTGAAGGGATTGTTGTGTTGGAATCATGGGGTTTACAGATTGATAGGGAAAATTTCGTTGCTAAGGACTACCCACTAGATTAGTTTGACCCCACAAAGGGTTATAAAATCCTTGAAATGGTTGTCCAGGATATAGGCCAATTGTAGTAGGGATAGAATAATTTGCAAGAGAGACTTACCCCTAGGATTCTTGATGTTGCAGCCATATAGGTTTCCACCCAGTGAAAAATTTCCATCTAGCTAAAGGTTTCCCCCCGGCTAAAGGTTGGCCTCCCATTGAAGATTGACCTCCAATGTAGTGTGAACTCATCTACGATGTGTGAGATGGAGGCTGAGTAGCTTGTGTGACCATGGTTGTGTGAATGACTTGACTGCTAGACATTTGACCGCTAGACATTTGACCGATGGTACATCCAAATAAAGCACTTGGTATGTGCATGTGTGGAAATAATGAAACAATAATAATACATGACCCATGTGAGAAGGGAGATGTATGTGCAAGTGGTTGAGTCGAGGTTACCTGGGTTACCGATGTTTCTGGTAAAGAATAAGCACCAGTAGTATCAACTACAAGAGTTGTGGAAAAAGATAAATTCCCAAGTTCTTCAGGAAAACCAAACGATGGTGGGTTCATGCCAAAAGATTGTGTAGTGGTTGAACTGGGTGGTAAATTGTAAGAAGAATAGGAATGAATAAATCTTGTGGATGGCGGATCGGTGAGTGGTTGTCCAAGTGGATCAATAAATAGAGGATTCATGTAAGATGCAAGGCTTTGTATGAGGGATGCGACTAGTTCTTAGTTCTTGTATGAGGGATGCGACATCGATCTCAAAAGTTTGATCTTGGATCATTCCCTTGCAAGAAACATTGGGTTGAGGTTCATGAACGTCAGGATCCATACCTTGTATATTGTGAGATATTCAATCCTAAGGCCGACTACAAAAATCAAAGAAACACACTCTAAGAAAAATAAAATAAATCAACCAAGAAATAGTAGATTTAAGGATCTTCCAAAGATGGGATGTCAAGCCTCCAGTGAATAAATGAGAAGCAGTTACCCCAACCTCCACGCAATAGCCCTTCTCAGTGCAAGAAACCCTCTCTTTCGCGATATCACCCTCCAAGGGTACTAAGAGTGTGATACAACATCTGCCTCAGGTATCGTGGGAATCCCCCCATAGTCACCTTTGTAGATACCTAGGAAAGGCCACTAAGGTTACCAACTCACAGTCAAACTCCGAGTGGGTACAATCGACAGTCGGGACCGAACGTATGGGCAAGATATCAAAGTCTAAAATTATTCCAAAGGACTGAGGACAAGTGGACCAGTAGAATTCAAAGGACCCCAAACTGATTTAGAGTTCACGAAGTACCGAGAACAAATGAGTCAATGACACTTCAGGAAGGACCCCCATTATATGATCTTTCCGCTACGATTGGTCAATATTTGGAGGTGTAATATTCACTGCTCTTCTACATGCGACCTCGTGTTTAACCCATGTGTGAGAGGGAGTTCCTGGCTATGCTTATATGAAAGATGGATTTGTTCATTATTTAGTGCTCTACAGCCTGTTTAGTAGTCTTGGACAATTTACTCACTTTTCTTAGTCAAAAGACCCTAATCTTGTGCTACTGTTGGTGTGCTAAAACTAAAAAATGTTTTGATTGATTTTATTAGCATGTGGTTTCTTTTAATGGATTTTTAACCAATAGGTTCATGGAGATGAAACTGATGATGTGAGAGGGATTCGACTCCAATAGAATGTAAGGGAATGAGATGCAATTTGTTCTTTTCAATGAATTCTATGTATGGGAAGGATAAAATTCATATTCTTCTTAACACAAGAAAGCACTCAAAACTATGCAACTTTCAATTTATGGGATCAAGATGATTCCAAAATAGCAAGAAAATGTTTCCAAAAACTGAAATGCACATGCAAAACTAGGTCTTTTTCCATATGTGTATCAGAACAAATTTACGAAAGAATGCAAGACTTTCTTTGTTCGATTATGTGTGCAAGGAGATATGCAAACTTTTTCGCTTCTTAAATTTCAAGAGAAATGAAAGAGATCAATGCTTGATACAATGAAATACGAAGAAAATAAGGAATTAAACAAAGTGCACTAAAAAATGATGAGAACTGAAGAAAACAAGTGCGAGATGACTTGTTCAATCAAGGACATGAAGATGAAAAAGATAAAGAATACAAACACTCATGAAAATCCTCAAAAATGAGCAGCAAGAAACAACATTCAAGGCTAGGTTGCTAAATCCAGAATTCAATGGCTAAAAGAAGGGGGGGGGGAACACAAAATTCTTCTATCGCTCCATGATCCATAGGCACTTCATTAACCGCATAACCAAGCTAGAAATTGCTCAGGGCAGCACCTTGCTCACACATCAGAACATCACTCAGGAGCTCACTAATTACTATCAAGACCTCCTCTCAGAAGCACCGGTGAATCACATTGAGGCAATTGATAGAGTGACAGCCAATATTCTAACACTCATCACTCAAGAACAAAATGAATCCCTCATGACCCCCATAAGTCAAGCGGAAGTGGATCAGGCAATACAGGATTTACCCACGGGCAAAGCTAGAGGGCCCGACGGCTCCACTATAGACTTCTTTCACTCCTGTTGGCCCTTGATAAGAGAAGAAGTCTAGCAACTAGTGGAGGAATCACGCGACTCTGGCAAAGTCTTCCCAGCCCTTAACGCCACCTTCCTCACCCTGATACCCAAAGAAGAAACGGTCACCAACCCAAAAAATTTCAAACCCATAGCACTCTGCAATGTGATCTACAAAATCATCTCAAAAGTAATAGCTCTCAGACTCAAACCAATCCTTTCCTTCATCATCTCAAAGGAGCAGTTGGGCTATGTCGAAGGAAGACAAATTATGGATAGCGTCATTCTGGTCCATGAGGTCATCCACTCACTCAAAGTACACGTACGCCAGGTATGCTTCTCAAGCTTGACCTCTCAAAAGCCTTTGACAAACTAAGCTGGCATTACATAAAAGAGGTCCTAACAGCCTTTGGCTTCAGCAATAACTGGATTGACTGAATCTTGAACCTCATCTCCTCCACTTGTTTCTCAATCCTTGTAAATGGCATCCCCTCCCAACCCTTCTCCCCCTCGTGGCGAATAAGGCAAGGGGACCCTCTTCCCCCCTTTGTATTTGTAATAATGGTAGAGGGTTTGGGACGTTACATAAAATCCTCCATAGAAAACAGATCTCTGCAAGGCCTCCCCCTTCATGGGATTCAACTCGCAACCTCCCATAGTCAATTTGTAGATGACACCATGCTCATGAAAACCCCCATAGCGCAAGAAGCCAACAATCTCAACTCCATCCTCTCTGACTTCAACGACGCCACTGGCACCTCCTTTAACCTATACAAATCATAGCTTTTCTTCTTCATTACCCCCAAAGTCGTCTAGCAACATATATCCTAGTTTCTCTCCATTCCTGCATGCTCCCTACCAAATCACTACTTAGGCCTCCCCTTGTTAGATTCAATAGCCCACAACCTCTCATGGGACTCTCTCCTGCTCTCCATCTCTAATCGCCTCAGCAGCTGGACCTTTCGCTCGCTCATTCTCCCAGCCAGAATCACCCTCCTCAAATCTGTTCTCCAAGCCATACCCGCTTATGTTTTTTCCGCTCTTGCTACCTCTCAATTAGTCATAAAGAAAATTCAAAATCTTCAAAGAAACTTCCTTTGGCATGGACACAAACCAGACAATAAATGGGCTCTAATCAGCTAGGAAAAATTCTGCAAACCCAAATCCCTGGGGGGTCTCAGCCTCCGCGACTCGGGAAAACTCAACAACACTATGGGAGAAAATGTTTGGTGGAGATGGATCAAAAATACAACAGAAATATGGGCTCAGCTTTGGAAACATAAATATGCTCCAGATATACAACATTCAAACTAGATCTGAATGCAGGACAAACTTCAAGGCTCCAACATATGAAATGTTGCCTGGCGGAACATATCGCTTATCAACAATGGTCAAACTGCCAGGTTCTGGACTAACTCCTAGCAACAGCTTCCACCCCTTCAATCAGATGAAACTCTTCTTCACTATGAACACCACGTACAAAGCCTTGCCACAGCTAAAGTAGCTGACATGTGGGTATCCAATCCAAATAATCATTCCTGGAGAACCTGGAAATCAGCGCAACAAAACCTACAGATACCAGGAAACTGCAACCTGTAGAACTGGACTTAGGAAATCGCTCCTCGAAGAATTTGAGTAAGCAATGAACCTGACTTTCTTCGATGGGGACACTCACCCAATGTCAGCTTCACTCTCAACGAAGGATACGCTCCGCAGGAAGGATTTCAATCTATACCAAAGGATCCCATCTGGACCGTTGTCTGGAAATCCAAATTCTGGCCAAAAATCGCCACGTTCCTTTGGCTCCTCCTACAGAACAAGATCATAACTTGGGAAAATCTTCAAAAAAGGGGCTTTATTGGCCCTTCGATATGCCACTTATGCAAATAAAACAAGGAGACCATGGAACACCTACTCAACATCTGCATCACCGGTGCCGATATTTGGGATCATGCCACCCAACATTTGTGGAGAACTCATCAAGATCAGGGCAGCATCATAAAAACAATCAAAAATTGGGGACCAAGACCCTACAAATGCCAAATTCACAATAGGATCTGGAAGCTCCTACCAGGATTCATCGTTTGGAAACTTTGGAAAGAATGCAACAGGAGAGTCTTTCACTCTTAGGCCTCCACCCCCACTAGCCTTTGGTCCACCATCCTCTTTCACCTTCAAGAAACCCTCCAGCTCCATCCTTGGACCAAAGATGACCAACCTTCTGACCCTGCAGAACTCTCAATTCTTAACTCTTGGGGCCTTACACTCTCCTATACCTTCTCCCTACGACCCCCTCTTCCTTCCTCTCCCCTTTCAATCGGCCCCTCAATATGGTCCCCCCCTCCACCCCAGTTCCACAAAATCTACTTCAACGAAGCTTCAAAATTCAATCCAGGCCCCTCCGGGGCAGGAGTAGTCATAAGGGATAGTCTTGGCAGACTGCACAACATAACAACAGAAAACCTAGGCCATGATACCAAAAACTCAACTGAGATATGGGGCATGATCAGAGGAGTCCAACTATCCTTGGATCATAACCTCACCTACCTCATCATTGAAGGAGATTCAAAAGTTATAATTGAGCTAGCCTCCAAAATCATCAATGGCAGGAACTCGGAAAAGATCACCCCAAGCTAGCGCTTGTTGGGCCCCTTACGATGTGTTCAATATTTACTCATACCCTCTCTAACTATCCTTGCCTCCCATGTGAGAAGGGATGCAAAAAAAGTGGTAGACAGACTGGCCAATGTAGGGGTGGACCTAACATAACAGATCACCCTCATGACCCCTGGAAGGCCCCAGAGCTCGACAATTTGGACTCACTTCTAAGAGCTAGATCAAAGGGACTATCCTCACCTAGATGGGGTGACATTTGGTGAAAGGATGGAGACAAGTGGCATGCATATCTGGAGGGGGGCGTTAATACCCCAATCTGCCACCCCCGATGCTATTAACTCCCCATGGTGTTCACCATAAGGGAGATTAATTCAATGTGCTTGGAAGAGCTCTTAGATGAGCGTTCTAGCCAGGCCACTGGTACTAGGTGACTAAACTAGTCCCATCAACCTTCAATGACATCAATGGCTCCTATCGACGTTATAATTGACCAAGACGCACACTTTCTCTTGTCATTTGCAAGCTTCCTCCTCTGTGCAGTGCTGCTCGGCCCTCCTGGCCTCTTTGCTTGCCTCATGCGCGTCCTCTGAATATCTCTTGACCACAATTTCCCTCACTCCCTGGTTCACATCATGCCACAGGATCGAGGCAAGCCTAGGTGTTCCTCCAAGAACAAGAATGCCTACACCCGAGACAACCGACTCATAGCCTCTCAGCAAGCCTTGATTGCCCATTTTAGTCTCCCCCACATACCTTCAAGAAGTACTCAATCCACCCTGTGCACGCCCCAGACTCAAGCTCATTCTCCCCTTCGCATTCCCAAATTAGAGACCCCATCCCTCACTGAGCAGTCTCCTCCACCCCAGACTCAAGCTCAGTATCCCCTTCGCATTCCCAAATTAGAGACCTCGTCCCTCACTTAGCACTCTCCTCTGCCACCCCATCCCTCTCAATATATCCTCAACACTGTCAAAGAGGAGGCTTTACCCTCAATTCAGCATCCTGGCCCAAATTTAAATGACGTTGAGCCACCTTCAGCTCCTCAATCAAGCCCGAGCCTGGTGAAAATAGAAGGGTCTCCCCCCAGGGAAATCCTCCCAAGGCCTTCCACCTCCCAAGACTTTCAGCCTCACTCGTGGGAAGAAGGCTGCACAGTGGAGGAGGAAATCCCCCCAAGATGGCAACTGGCAGGCGATGAGGAGAACCCGATTATCTATCATCTGGCAGTGGAGCACTTAGAGCTTCTCTTTGACATCTGTCAGTGGCAGGACGAGAAGGTGCATGGCCAAAGGACAATCCACCAATGACTGGATCTCTTGTTCAAGGCCCTCTCAAATGCCCCACCACAAGCACAATTCCCCACCTGCAAGTAGAAGTTCATCCCGGTCTACACTGCCCAGGGACATCCAGGTTCCCCAAAGGCTTGACGCGGCCCACCCCTGACTCTGGTTCTTGCCAATTAGAATTTTCTGAATGAATTGGGATTATATGTCTACTCTTTTTTACAGTTGTATAACCATCTTAGTAATTGCGGCTCTAAATGCAGTCTGCCTTAGGCTAGCTAGAGGGAACAAAGCCCCTGCTGAAATTCTCAGCTTTTGCTCAATCTTTGTAAATTTTTGTAAACAAAACTTCTGCCATTTTAGACATATCACCGCTTGGAGCCACCTGTTCTGGTTTCCCTTTTGTAGCAGAAAAGGTGGTTGTCAAACGATGCACAGGTGTACACTCATGATGATATAAAAAATGATCTATTTTTATTTACAAAAAAACAAGGCTAGGTTGCAGTAAATGAAAGAGTCTTAATCATCAGAAAGTGATATTTTTCAATGAAGACAAAAAGGGATCAATACCAAACAACATTTGCAAACCCTAGTTGATGAAAACTCCTAAACAATCAAGCAATCTGAAAACTTTGCGAGACAAAGATCAGACAACTGAAAGGAAGGATGAAACAAGGTATGTTGTTAACCCAAGGGGATCACAACTAGGAGAAAATTGCAAACTCAAAGAAGGAAATGAAATGAGTAATGGAATGTCAAATTATCAAGCCAAACAAAGTCAAATACAATCTAGGATACTCTGGGCTAAAGACTCTCAAAAGAGGACTGAGAAAAGTAGGGTAGAAACAGGCAAAAACACCCAAAAAATGAGATTGGCACCCTTGTTACCCAAGGAAAAGAGTGCCATGTTGCCCTCTAGTATGCTCAAGGGGAGCACCAGTGAGATAATGACACCCCTTATGAGGCTTAAGGGGAACGCCAGTCAAGCTAATGGTGCCCTGGTGTGAACTGCAGGGGAGTGCCAGTTTCTGAAAAAGCTCAAAAATGGCTTCCACAAGCTTAGACTCGGCAAAGACTCAATCAATGGCTTTGTAAACTCTTCAATGAGGAAGAGGGAAGGGTAAATATATCATAATGAAGCAACAAACAAGCAAGATCTAATTATAAGAAATGATTCAAGACGAAAACAAGGAAAGACTAGTCAAAAATCTTCCCTAATGGAGTCACCATTTTTCTGTTGTGAGAAATATTACTCTGCGAACAGGCTAAGCTACCCTTTAGGACAAGACCCCTATATTTGGTCCAAATACATAAGTAAACAAATGGTTTCTAATGTCCCTATATATCTAACTCAATCAATCAAACAAGAGAGAAGAGGAATGTGGGGTATCTTGTTGCAATGTTCGTCCTCGTCGCTCCAATCCTTGGGCTCGATCTCTAAGCTTCTCATCGCAACTAAAGTCCTACAAAGACTAGAAAATGAACTCTTCTTCCTACTCTATATGATTAGACAAACCAGATATATCTATGAATATTGAAATGACAATAGACAAGCAAATGTAGAACACATGAACTTGAAGGGCATAGGCCAAGTTAATATTAATTGGAATGCCAAAGAAGGAACTTACAAAGTATGTTTGATGATGCATCAATATTCTCCAATCTCTCCTCTTCTATCCCTTGCACAAATCTTGAAATCAAAATGTTGATGCTTCTCCCAAGATAAAATGTTTGATATCTGAACAATTAATTAAAATATATAATTATTAGTGCATTGTATTCTTATGAACTCACTAGAGGGTGCATGCCACAATATAGAAAGCGACGTTTTTTTAGGAGTCATACACACCAATGCACATTAAATATAATAACACATCGATACGAACTATTGAGAAAAAGCATAATTCTGTAAACGACATAATATACAATAATATTTATTGTTTCAAAATTTTACAGTGTTCATGTTTAAAATATACATTGGGGCACTAAATATAATGTACACATCGGTGCATTAATTTTATTATACACACCGAGGCTCTAAATATAATGTACGCACCGGTGTTGTTAGTATAATATATTCACTAGAGCTTAGTAAAACAAATGGCACCGACATCTCACCTCGAATATTCACAATTTCACTACCCTTTGGTGCACATGGTAATACACATATTGGTATGTACTAATTATACAAGCACCAAGGTGCACTCTATATTAAATGTATCAAGACTTAGGATAACTTAAATGTATGAGGGCACAATATAACTTAAACGCATTGGGGCATCAAAAACAAAAAATCATCGGTGCTTCATACGCAAACAATGTGGAACCGATGTGGAGAAATTATAAGAGCATCGATGCTCTGCATACAACAAAAAAGGTGAAACCGATGCATAATAATTATACAGGAATTGATGCATTTTTTGTTATATTAATGCACTAATGCAGGTTGGTTAAGAGTACACCAGTGAATTTTGACAATAAGTGCATAAAAAAAAAAAAATCTCTACAACCTCTGCCAGCCCAATTTTTTTTAGTTATATGGAACATCCATTAAAACCTCTGCAATCAATAGAGGAGTTTATAGCAAAGGTTTTTTGAAAATTTTGCCAAATTTTGTAATACTAAAAACTTTTGCAAAAAACTCTGCTAGAAGTTGTTCTCCTTGTAGTAAGTTAACATAACGCTTACACCATTTAAAAATGAATGTGTGCAACATATTAAAAATTATCATGAAACCATTGATAATTTTAATTTTTTGAATGCAAACAATAACATTTAAACACACATAAACACAGAATAAAACACAACAATTAGACAACAATTAAACACGATGGCCAAAACACTTATCTTTAACAATATTCACACAATTGATTGCAGGCGACAGATGTTCCACCCAACCATAGACTCTTCTGCTCCAATTCTCTCAACCACAGGTCACCCTCGAGCTAGGGCCATGATTCCACAAGACATGCTCTTGTGTTTGACTAATGTCCACTCTAACAATCCAATACCCAATAACATCACAATGGTGCGACTTCTATAGCTATTATTTTTGTTCATCTCTCTTCTCCATCAATCTACACAACCTAAAGGATGTGATTTATTTCTCTTCACTGCAATCCTTCAAATAATCTCCATCCTTACAGGGATCCATCATAGACTAGCCAGGAATCTCTCAACTCAAGGCTCCATGAAATTGATTGTAACAGGAGTGCTCACAACAACATGTTATTGGGTAATTTCTCACAAAAATATCATACCAAGCATGAAAACCTAATTCTCAGCATGATTCATTTCTCCACCAAGTTTTTTTCACACAAAGTATGGATGTGCTTTCTCTTCAACACCAAAACTATGTTTTTCTTCTCTTCTTCCAACGGTAAAAATCAACAACTCCCTCCTACATGAATTTCCTTTCCTTTTTCTGCCATGCATGTTGACTCTCATAATTCCTCAAAATGATTGTACTCCACCCATAACTAAGTGAGATGACTCTCTCACTTAACCTTCTTACATGCATTCAATGATACAATTCCCTTAACGATTGTACTAAGCCCATGTACAATATTTACATATTACATTGCTTGACCCTTAATCATTCATCACATATACAAGTATACATGTTTCTAATTCAAAAATCAAGACTTGACTGCTATAATTTTAAATTTAATTTCATTAATTTTGAAAACTAATGTATTTTTCTATTTTATAAATTTATTCAATTACATATTAAAATTATTATCTTATTTACAAAATCTTTATGAATTATTAGATAAGTCATCGAACTTTCTATATTAGAAAATAAATTAAATAAAATTTCATGAATTAGTCTTGGAAAACACCATTTGTGTTTTTTTTCTACATTATTCGCAATCACAAAATGATTTTATCTTCTTTCCATCGCAGAATTCGCCTCGTTTTTGTAAGCTAGTCACTCATCTTAATTCGCCTCGTTTCTTCAATCTAGTCACTCGTCTTCAATACCTAGCCCTCCTCCATAACACTTTCAATTAAACCTGGGTACCAAAATTGCTTATTCACTCTTGTCGATAACACCTTTAAGAGAATCAATATGAATCAACTCTTACACTCACAGAAACAGAACCCTTTACAGTGAAGGGTGTTGGAAGTAATGCCTCCATGATTGTCCCAGTTCCAATAATGTTTGTATTAGAAACCAATTTGAGGTTAGTTTGAGTTTGTTGAAGTTTTTTGAGAAATTCTCTCAACAAATGTCTCTAGATATAGAATAAGTTGGATCTGACAATAGTATTGTAAATGTATTAATATTGTGAGAATACGTAATGGAAAAGTGTGAATTTTTTTTGTGTGCATATTGATTTCTAATTTGGTATCAGAGTGGGTTGTCACTCTGGGTAACTCCCTCATGGGAGTCCTAGGTGTATGTGAGAGTGGATGTTTTTTATTTTCTGGTATGAAGAGTGTTTTTATTCTTTTATTTTTCCGCATGTTGTTTTGTTGAAGAATAGTGCCACCATTAGAAAGGGTCACATGTTGTAGGAAGGAACCGTTTTGTCACCGTGGAAGCCATCGGAGAATACAACTACCCGTCGTCCTATGAAAGAGGAGGACCCACCATTCCAATATTAAAAGGGTTGTAGTGGTTGAGCATTGTGATATTGTTGCTCAATCATCAATAACAACACTATCAATAGAAGAATCCCAACGTTGAAGGAGTTCCCAACAAAGTGAAAGACCTGTCTTGGAAGGAATCTAAAAAATGTCGTAATTGTAGACGACCGCAGGAAATACTTTTATCAATTGTTGGATTGGACACGACATCAAGAAAAAATCCCTCTTCAAAGTGTTGTTCTTTTGCCTCATATTGGAATGGGTGCAAATCATGATAATCAAAGGAAGTCGCCAATTGTTTCGAAGAGCCGACAAGGTTTTTGTTGCCTCTGTTTGTCTAGTTTTTTACCTACTTTGAAGACGGGCTGACCTAGATCTATTTGTAGTTTCTAGTGACGTCTTGGAGAACCAGCCTCACAGAATGCAAAAAAAAAAATTACCATGTTTTGGCAGCAATAGCATCACAATTTTAGCGTCACAATTTAGCAGCAATGAGCATCATGTTTTGCAATCAAGAAACGTCATGTCTGGTTGCGAAATTTGTGATTAGATAATGAGGAAAGGAGGCAAACACTATTTAAATAGTATATATGAGTATGTTTGATGTTTGTATTTTTTAAAATTATTTATTACAGAACCACAAAGAACAGGCCAACTATGGACAAACTGACATAATTTAGTGGTTCTTGTGTTGGATTACTGAGAGGGGGGGTGAATCAGTAATAGCGTAATTATAATCCTTGTTCTTCAAATGTTATATCAATTTAGAATTATTATCCAATAATGAGCAATAAAAAATAAACAATCACACACATACACAATACACCAGTGTTTTACGTGGAAACCCAAATCGGGAGAAAACCACGAAATGTTTTTTCTTATATGTCTTGAAGAATTACATTCATTGGAAGCACCAAATTCCTTTGTTTTCCAACTACAACTGGAAGGAGGCTCCAACCCCCTAGTTTCTCAGTCTACAACCTGAGG
>WSFP011458798.1:0-19067 GCA_009831015.1 Picea engelmannii | reverse complement strand
TTAATGGATAAATTACTAATTGGACAAGTGGTTAGAAGTTGGTTAACCCTAAAATAAGGAAAGTGGGTTAAGATGGTTGAAAGGTAACCCCTTGAGGAAGCTACATGAAAGTATAAATAAGAGGCAAGACTCTCTCATTTTATATAAACATTGATCATATTGAATATATATAGGTGAATGAGGTAACTGAAGAATATCTAAGCCAAATTTCAGAGAGAAGGTGAAGTAAAGAAGGCCGAAATTCAAGGGAGGATAAATTCTTTTGATGATGTTTTCTAAGGAATGTTATTTACAGGTCATCTCACCATTTTTGCAATAACGTTTTTTTATAGAATGATTCAGACCATGAAATTTCTAGGCCATTGAGAAAACATATCCAAGTAGATGTGGTACAAATTTCAGCTTCTGGGTCATTGTAGTTTTGGATTTACACTCTGTGAAATATAGGGTTTGTGGCTAGTCCTGAAACTAGTCTAAAACATGTGTTTCGGGTAAAAACGTCATTACTTATTCATAAAAGATCCAAATTATGTAAGAAAACAATTTTTGGTTAGATTACAGTCTGTAGTATTCGATGTAAAATTTTCATATCCATACAACAAATATTCTGTGTGGTGCATGCTCTACAATTTCGCTCTCTAGAATAAGCCATAATTCAACAAGGTATGCCATTTTTGCTATAACTCCTTTTTTGAGAGGTTCCAAGTAGTGAAACTTGGAGGAATTGCATAAAACACACTGAAGAACATTGTGTACAATTTTCAGATCTTTGTTCATTATAGGTACATAGTTATGATTATTTCAAGTTAGGGTTGTTGACTAATCCAAAACTAGTTATGTGAGACTAAAGAAACGTTTGATGAAAATGCTAGTGTCTTGTTGTTAAATTTAAGGAAGGTATGCATGTATGTGATCATATACACCAGGTCTATTACAGAGTTACATATCAGATTTGGATGATGAAATTGATGAGGGATTTTGGTTGAGGTACATGTTGGGTACATGGTTGAGACAAGTAGTTGATGAGTTGGCACATACATGAGGTGTATAGTTGATGATGTTGGTACATCTTGATGAATAATAGTTTATGTGTATTTGATACATGATTAGTACATACTCGGTGCATGGTTGGAGGCACTTGTTAGTATTATTGTTGACACATTGTTTATGGATGATGTAGTATACTTGTTTTGGTATATTATTAGAAGTACATATTGATATTGGTGATGATTATGAGTTGTTGTGTTATTTTTGGTTGATTCACATATTTGAGAGTTGTCTTGGTGAGAAGATCTAATTTGGTTGATAAGATTGATGATACAGGTTGTTGTGATATGTTGTTTGGACATGTTATTTGTACAAGTTTGGTGCATGGTTGATGCACTTGTTTATGGTACAGGTTGAGGTACATGTTGGTGCATGGTTGATGCACTTGTTTATGGTACATGTTGATTACAGGCTGAGGTATAGGTTGATGCATGGTTCAAGTTATTGGTATAGGTTGCTTGGTGCAGGTTGAAGTGTACATGTTTACAACAATATATCTCACAATGATAGTATGATAATGGTTCCATCATTCTAATTTTACGTTAGGGCGGTTGGACAGGGAAAAGATAGGTGGTTGTAGCCACCTTCTGGTTGTAGCTGGAGAACATAGGGGGTTGTAGCCTCCTCCTAGTTGTAACTAGAGAATTGGGGAGTTGGACCTTCCCTTAGGTTATAGCTTGAGAAATTAGGGGTTTGGAGCCTCCTTCTATTTGTAGCTGGAAAACAAAGGAAGTTGGTGCTTCCAATGGATGTAATTTTTCAAGACATATAAGAAAAAGCATTCCATGATTTTCTCCCACTTTGGGTTTCCATGTAAAAACACTGGTGTATTGTGTATGTGTATGATTGTTCATTGTTTATTTACTCTGAAAATATTGGATGATAATGCTACATTGATGTAACACTTTCATTATGTGATTAAAAAGGATTATATTTCTCTATTAATGATTCACCCCCCTTCTTAGTAAACCAACATATACATCCAAAATGAAATGGATTTTCTAGACATCTCATCACTCGGTGCTACTTATCGATTTGCTGTTAAAATCGAGTAGAAATTTAAGCACCAGAACAAAAGTGAGTTTGGGTCTGTAAATATGAAAAAACCAAAGTATGATAAAGACGACCCTAACAAACAGTCTCCCTAAAACTAGTCCAAGCCATAGTAAAAGAAGGGTGACAAAAAGACAAAGAAGGACACTAGAAAATGGTGCAATTTCCAGAAAATCCCCTGGCACAACACCGATGAATGTTGCTCAAAATATTCATTGGTGGATGAGATTAAAGACAAGGAGATGAACCCTCATTCATAATCTGATTTAGAAAATATTGATAGAAGACATATCATCGACGTAGACCCCACTGCTATTGTTGCGACCGTAACAATTCAAGTAGAAGAACCCACAGATCCTGAAGAGGGGGAGCACCTTTTTCATTCACAGATGTGGGTGAAGGGGACCCCGCTGCATTTTATTGTTGATAGAGGAATCCGGAAGAACCTCATCTCAACAGAGGTTGTCAAACAATTGGGATTGTCGACAACACCTTACCCACAACCATACAACATCGGGTGGCTTCGCCAGGGATGAGATCTTCGTGTCAGCCAACATTATCGATTTTCATACAACATCCAACCCTTCAAGGATGAGGTATTATGTGGTGTTTCCCCACTTGATGTCTTTGATGTTCTCTTGGGCCAGCCATATATGTGGAATCGCCACACTATCTATGAGTCTATGTAGAAATTTCGATACAAATTAAGTATTTCCTGTGATTCTCCTGATCTAACAATTTACGCCACTGTTAAATACAAAATTGCTTCTACTATTATTCTTGTGGAAAATTAAACCATGATCACAAGCACAATCACAAAGTGAAATATCAAGAACTCATAACATAGAAGTTTTACCGGGAAAGCGTAAAGCTAAAAACCCCACTATCATATATTATGTATATCATGAATCATGAAACAATCTCATAAAAAACTCTAATCCAAGAGATCTCAGTACAATACAATCATCTCACACTGTCATACATAAATCAACAAATACATGTGCCAATTTTCGTGTCCAGACAGCTTGCCTCCTCTTCACAATATCTACAATTCAAATTCTCACAATCGAATCATTAAAAAATTTCCTAGCTTGCACATGCTCATAAGCATATCCACTGCATGCGTGATCAAATCAAAACCGATAGACAAACTGTCCCTTTCACCTGTTATCTCAACTGGGTCTCCACTGGATCTGACATGCATGTAGTTAACAGTGGCAAATCTTCAGTTGCATGTGAGTTCACTGATTAACTAAACTCTCACTAGTGCAAGTTTAGTTACAACTAGTACAACTGATCTTAACTCACTTAACTACACTTATAATTCTATCACAAATACAACTCATTCAGTTATGAATGAAATAATAGATTAATATTTAATGTCCAATTTATTTAAGGGAAAAGTAAATTAGACACATGTTTCTTGTTGACTTTTCAACACTCCCTCTCAACAAGAAAGGGATTATCCTTCACCCCAATCTTGTCTCTATGATATTCGAATTTGCTCCTGGTGAGCACCTTCGTCATAATGTCTGCATCCTGATCTTCCATAGGAATGTATTGAAGCAACATGATCTTCCACTACACACAATATCTAAGATGATGATACCAGATATCTATATGCTTAGATCTGTCATGAAACACAAGATTAATCGAGAGTTTAATGCAACTTTGATTATCAAAATAAATCACTATCGGATCTAAATGAGAACCAAACAAAACAACCAATATCTTCCTCATCCAGATAGCCTCACATGTATCTTGAATCGCTGCCATGTATTCTGCTTCCACTGAACTAAGTGCCACAAATCTCTGTTTCCTGCTGTACCAAGAAATAGCTTTAGATATGATACTAAAGATCCCCCCTGATGTGCTCTTTTGTCCGTTGGGCTGCCTGCCCAATATGCATCCATGAAGCCATGCAACTTCACCTCATCCATCTGTCTGTACCATAATCCATACTCATATGTGCCCTTCAGATATCTCAGGACATGCTTACCCACCTTACAAAAGAGTTTGGTAGGCTTAACCATCTCTTGACTTAGTTGGTTAACCACATAGCAAATGTCCGGTCTCATATTCACTAAATACATTAGCGAACCCATTAACTGTTGATAGACAATAACATCCATTACTTCTCCAGAAGTAGCATCCTCTTTCCTCCAGTTTCCTAGAAGAGGAGTATCCATGGGTTTGCAACCCTCCATGTGAAACTTACCCAATATCTCTCTTGCATACTTTCCTTGAGACACAAAAAGTTCACCATCTCGCTGCCATATTTCCAATCCAAGGAAATAATGAAGAAGGCCCAAATCCTTCATCTCAAACTCCTTTGCAAGGTCCTCCTTGCATGAGTGTATCAAATGCTCATCACCAGTAAGTATTAAATCATCAACATAAATCACAATGATCAAAAGTTTACCCTCCACCACAATTTGGTATAGGTTTGCATCCGCTTCACTTTTGGTGAAGCCCAATCTAGTGAAATAGCTGTCTATCCGAGTGTACCAAGCACGAGGTGCTTGCTTCAGCCCATACAATGCTCTCTTGAGTCTGCACACATGAGACTCTCTGTCAAAGGTCTCAAAACCTTCTGGCTTCTCAATGCACACTTCTTCCTGAATGATCCCGTTGAGGAACATAGTTTTTACATCCATCTGATGAATGCACTAGCCCATCTGCACTGAGAGTGCAATGATGGATCATATGGAAGAGTACCTTGCGACAATTGCAAAGGTCTCATCATAATATATCCCCTCGATCTGTGAGAAGCCCTGGGCCACAAACCTGGCCTTGTATTTCTCCACACTCCCATCAACAACTTGCTTTACCTTGTAGATCCATCTCGAACCTACCACTGATTTGTCGACCGGTCTTGGGACAATATCCCATGCACTATTTTTTACAATGGAGTCATACTCCTCTACCATAGCATCAACCCAAGTGAGGTCCTACACTACTTCCTGAAAGGAAGATGGTTCAGTCACAATACATTTTCTCATGAGAGACATGTATTTAGCAAATCGATTAGGAGACTATCTCTGTGTGCACTGTGAAATAGGGGCTCCTACATTCTATGCAGAATCTAGTCTCAATCTGTCAGCTTTCGTGGTGCACTTTCTGCCATTTCTGATGGATGGCTCTGCTTGAGTGGTTTCATCCAGTCCATGAACCTCTTCATGTGGATGATCCACATCTTGAGACTCATCCTTGGGAACCAGTAGTTCCTCTTCTGCATGCAAGTCTATCTCCCTCTCAAGCGACAACCGCATGGCTTTCCCCTCATCGAATTTTATATCCCGTCGCATGATAGTCATCTTACTCTTTAGAAAATACACATGATAATTATGGGGTTTTTCTGTGTAAATATCCCAACTTTAGTAGTCAGTTCTAGCTTCTTCCTGGCATCCTTATTCACATGCACAAAAACAGATGAGCCAAATTTTTTTAAATGCGAAACATCAGGTTTCTTACCAGTAAAAGATTCTTCAGGTGTACTCATGCCAAGTACTCTATGAGGACAACAGTTCTGCACATAAACCATAGTATTGCATGCTTCTTCCCACAAATGAATTGCTAGGCCCTGATCATGAAACATTGCTCATGCTGCACCCACAATCGTTCTATTATTTCTCTCCGTGACCCCATTTTTCTATAGGTTATGAGGTGCTATGAGTTCTCTTCAAATTCCTTCTCTGCTGCAGAAGTCTTTGAATTCATTAGAGATGTATTCTCCACCATTATCGCTCCTTAGAGCCTTCACTTGCTTTCCCGACTCTTTCTCCACCAATGATTTAAACTCATAACTTTGAGAATGTTTGATCCTTCTTTTGCATGAAGAATATCCAACATTTACGAGAAAATTCATCAACAAAAATAACATAATACCTATGTTTTGCTGTTGAAGCAACCAAGAATTATCCACAAACATCCGTGTGAATTCTCTCTAGGATCACCGAAGCACGGTTCTCCTTTTCATGAAAGGTGGACTTTACATACTTCCCCAGGGTGCACCCCTTGCACTGATCTGACTGAGCAAGTGTTCCCCTTGCAAGTCCAGTAGATATTTCTTGCATGATCTTCAAGGCTCCATGATGAAGATGGCCTAATCTTTTGTTCCTTAATTTTCCCTCATCCCGGCTCACCACTTTTTCTGCCTTGCCTATCATGGAACTACAACCATCTACCTCCAGCATGTAGAGATTCTTAACTCAAATCCCTATCTTCTTGACTTGACCTATTGCTTTATGTCGCAGGTAGGATTTACCACTGCTAAAAACAACATCATAGCCTCTGTCCTCCAACATTGCAACTGAGACCAAGTTCTTCTTCAGACCTGGAACATGTATAACATTTTTCAATTGAAATGGTTTACCTGAGTCCCTCTAAAAGGTAGTGGTACCAATACCAGTTGCACTGTATCATCCATCGTTGCCCATCTCTATATGCATTCTGATATCTTTCCCCTCCAAGTCAATGAAAGACTCTTTATCTCCTGTCATGTGGAATGAAGCGCCACTATCCAAATACCACACCAATACCGATGCACTTGAAGCCATTCATGTGATCAAAGTGAAATCAAGCTCAAACTGTGAGACAAGAGCCTCACTAGTTGCAGATCCAACAACCGTCTTGTTCTTCTTATTTTGCGGATAATTAGTAGCGATATGCCCACGTGCATGATAGTGAAAACACTTCACTTTGGACAAGTCCAACTTCGTGACTTTAGACTCGGATTTTGATTTGAATTTCTTCCCTTTCCCTTTCCTTACCTTGGAAGTCAAGGCACAATCCTCTTCATCATCACGCTTTTATGAAGATCCATCTCTGGTGTTCCTCCTGAACTCCTCCTGCACTATATCCGACCACAGTCATTCCCAATCCGACAATTTTCCCTTCCATTGACAGAGTCTTGATAACTGTGCCAACTCTTAGGAAGCCCTAGGAGTTCCAAGCTCACCAAATCATCAACAACGACTGTTATTCCCACACTTCCAAGCTCATCCCGACATTGGATAAACTTCGTGAGATATTTTGGAATGGTGTCTCCTTTTTCCATCTTGATCTTCCTGAGTTTATCTTTGAGCGCCAATTTCCTATGGTCTCTACTGTTTTGGAACAGATCCGTCAAAACCTTCCACATTGCATATGGTGTGGTTTTTCCATGGAGACTTGAGACAATGTGGTCTTGTACTCCCTCCAATAGAATCCTCCTCGCCTTCACCACTTTCCTTTTCCATGCATCAATATTTGCAGTGTCTGTCGCATCCGTCTTAGGAACATCGTTGTCAATGTAACCCTTCAAGCCATTGTCTTTGAGCACTACTTCCATCCTAACCTTCCAAGAAATGTAGTTCGAGCTGCCCTCGAGTGCACACTCCAACCTCAAGCCATTGAAAGAAATTTTTGATCTCTAATCAAGTGTCACACTAAGAAAATCTTGCAAATTTGAATGTTATCCAACCACCAAAACTCAACTGCTTCAATCCCTCTTCCCTGGGAGGTTTGCACCCCACCTGAGAATAGCCTGAGGGAAGTTCGCACCCTGCCTGTGTGTAGCTTGCGAACTTGCCTGAAAATTTTGCACCCTGCTTCATTGTAGGGTGAGGGAAGTTCGCACCCTGCTTCACTATAGCCTGCGAGAATGCTCAGGAAGTTCACACCCTTCTTCACTGTAGGGTGAGGGAAGTTCGCACCCTGCTAGTGTATTTGCCTGCGAGAATGCCAATGAAGTTTGCACACTACCTTTGTCTAGGGTGTGAGAATTACTGTTCCTGAAAATGAGTGTAGTTTTCAATACTAGGGTTTGCACCCTGTAAGAGACGAGACCTGTGAGAATGAAATTAAGTTCGCACCTCACTTCCGTAGCTACGTGGCCTCCATGGCTCTAATACCATGTAGAAATTTCGATTCAAATTAAGTATTTCCTACGATTCTCCTGATCTAACAATTTACGCCACTGTTAAATACAAAATCACTTCTACTATTATTCTTGTGAAAAATTAAACCATGATCACAACCACAATCACAAAGTGAAATATCAAGAACTCATAACACATAAGTTTTACTGGTAAAGCGTAAAGCTAAAAACCCCACTATCATATATTATGTATATCATGAATCATGAAACAATCTCATACAAAACTTTAATCCAAGATATCTCAGTACAATACAATCCTCTCACACTGTCATACACAAATCAACAAATACATGTGCCAATTTTCGTGTCCAGACAGCTTGCCTCTTCTTCACAATCTCTGCAATTCGAATTCTCACAATCGAATCATTAACGAATTGCCTAGATTGCACATGCTCATAAGCATATCCACTGCATGTGTGATCAAATCACAACTGATAGCCAAACTGTCCCTTTCACCTGTTATCTCAACTGGGTCTCCACTGGATCTGACATGCATGTAGTTAACCGTGGTGAATCTTCAGTTGCATGTGAGTTCACTGATTAACTGAACTCTCACTAGTGCAAGTTTAGTTACAACTAATACAACTGATCTTAACTCACTTAACTACACTTATAATTCTGTTACAAATCCAACTCACTCAGTTATGAATGAAATAATATATTAATATTTATTATCCAATTTATTTAAAGGAAAAGTAAATTAGACACATGTTTCTTGTTGAATTTTCAACAGTCTAGACCCCGTAGTGTCATTGTTACTCTGGGGGGTCATCTCTACAAGATAAAAAAGGTAGTTCCAACTACTGTCCCACCTAAACAACTTCGCAAGGTAGTATCTCATACTACACAATTCATCTTCTTCACAATTTGTTCAAAAGGTGAACAAAAGGATACTATAACCACTACAGCCTCGACCCAATCACCTTCTCTCTAATAGAAGAAGGTTGACAAGAATGCAACAAATCATAAATATTCCTTCTACACACAAGAATCTCATGTATCCAGATTGGTTAAAAAGGTCCAACCCTTCCAGCCATAGGTTCGTGACAACCTTCAACAAGCTAAGCAACACAACTTCTCCAACAAGGCAAGAAGTTCATGAATATACATATTCAACAAACGATTTTCCCTCTCCCCTGGGGACACAATGCAATGGAGACCATTTATTTCCAAGGAGGGAGGATTTATCTAGGTGGATATCGGTGTCCACCCACCTTTTCCAACTGGCTCAAAACATTTTTTTTGCAATTTTGGTAATTTACTATTTTTAGCAGTTTTTAACTTCCCGAGCCATTTTGAGGACCTAAATGAAGGTTTTCTGGGATCAAGCTTCTCAATGATAGATGAAGTCTTTGATTGAGCCCCCAAAATGAATCTCATCAATGATACCTTTCCAACAAACTATCGTTCACCCCAAACGAAGATTGTATGCCAAAGTTACACTCCTTGGAAGTTGATACACCAAACTACCCAACACAGGGTCCACAAAAATGTTGGCTTTTCATCTTCCAAGGTTAGGGTTTTGGATTTTCTTTATGAAAAAAAGGCCTTTGGAACCTCATTGTAAAATCATCTTCTTGCTAATGTGAGTAGCAGACACATCTCTTCTCAGAGATAAGCTGCCACCATTCTAGCGATTCTTTCACTCTGTATTTTTTACAGTCTTTGTACACTTTTGCTCATTAATAGAAAATTGTGTAATAATGTATCTATGTATTTATGGTTACATCTATGATACATTTATGTTATATTATTGGATATTCGAGATATCTCTGTACATTGCTTTATTATATCTCCACTCTCATTTCATGCCGAAAATAATCCAGATCAGTGGTATCAGAGCAGGCTGCTCTTGATCATTTTTCAGTGCATGTCCCCGACGAGGTACAAATAGAGAAAGTTGGGTCTTGAGATTTTATCTCTTTAATATAATCACTCTTTCATGTCCAAGAAAACCTCCATGGCAGAAGAAAAGAAAAGAGACAAAGAAAATGATTATATTAATCTGTTGCTTGAGAAATATCTCATGCGACAAAGGGACATAATTATGGAGAATTTTTCCCACATCCTTCATCGCCTGCCGATAATGATAGGTATGTCTTCATAAAGTGGACATATTGGAGGCACCTCGCCTTTCAAGGTATAAGTTAATTTTGATATTCCCATATTTGAAGGACATATAGGTGTAGATGCCTTAGAAAAATGGTTAAATCTTCTAGAAGGTTATTTCTTTGACAGGGAAACAAGTTGGGTCTTGAGATTGTCTCTCTTTAATATAATCACTCTTGCATGTCCAAGAAAACCTCCATGGAAGAAGAAAATAAAAAAGACAAATAAAATGATTATATTAATCTGTAGCTTGAGAAATATCATGTTGACATGGAACAAGACAATTTCCTCTTGACACTTGTCATCATCTAATTATGCCATGTGTACTTGTTGACAAGGTCTTCTGACGTGGTCTGCCACATGTCCTAGTAGACATGGTCTCCTGACGTGGTCTTCTGACATGGTCTCCCACATGTCCTTGTAGACGTGGTCTACTGACATGGTCTGCCACATGTCCATGCTGACGTGGTCTGATGACATGTTCTGCTAATGTGGTCTACCTAATCTAACGGTCATTGCATTCTCTAAATATCCGATGGTCCTTATTTATTTTGGATTTCTGGGCTTCGGGTATTTTGAATCTCAAAATGAATTCTTGAAGTGAGATTTCTCCAGAGCATAACCTCCTCGCAACTTTAGACCTGAACTGAACATTGTTCGTCGATCATGTTCTTAGATCGATGGATTGATCTATCTACGATGTTGCTCTTATGGCTTATCCTATCCTTCCACTTATAATGATCCAATGACTGACGAAAATTCGCATAAATGAGATCTCAGATATTACCTCGCTTATCCTATCCTTCCACTCGAGAATGATCCAACGAATGATGGGAATTCGATTTTGATTCGATGGTTGATGGGTATTCGTATAATCAAATTCTCAACCCTTTAGCCTCGCTTATCATATCCTTCCACTTTAAAGTGATCCAATGGTTGTGAAAACACTCGAAGCAGATCAATGGTTGACGATGATTGCAGAACCACAACTTGTGAGTCATTTAACTCGACACCCAAACTCTACAATTTGAAGTTGTACGCTGTTGGTGAGTCAACCAAAATCGTCGATCTTTGAGGCTATAAGATCTGATGGTCTCGAGTAATTACGAGATTGGAAATAACACGATATTTAATTCTCCTTTCGATCTCCATAATATATCCCTACTGTTGATTTAGTGATTTTGCATCCGATGGTCACGACTTAATTTGACTTAAATGGATCGTTTGTTGGATCAACCATAGTCGTCGATATTCAAGTCTATGAGATCTGATGATCTATAGAAATTGAAGGATTCGAACTAGCGAGTCGTTTAATTCTCCTTCCGATCTCCACAATCTATCCCTGTCGTTGATCTATCTTGCAGATCCGATGATCACGATCCTCCAACGGTCCTCAAGCCCACGGTCACTCATATGACCGACGTCCGTAATTTTAGATGATCAACACAGTCAATTTCTTGATCAGACAGCTACTAAGGTATCTCACTCTGATCAGATGACTGTTAAGGCTTCTCTCTCTGATCTTACGCTTTTCCTTCCGAGCTTTGATCTCTACATTTGCTAGCGCTCCTAAATTTTTATCATAGGAACATTGTTGATCCTATCATGATCAACAATAATCAAAAATTGATTCATACTGTTCACTTCTTTTTCTAACTGATATACTGTGCAATGCACTCTTCCTTCTGAGCTTTGATCTTCATTCTCTTATGTACGACGTTTTCCCTTTTGAGCTTTGATATTCATACTGTTTGCTTCTTTTTCTAATTGATATATTGTTGACATAAATGACAATATCATCTATGGTAAATAATAATGATAATTCATCATAACAACAAATCATCACATCGACTGTTGAAATCAATGACAATATGTCCAACATACCAACCTTCCCTTCGGACGCGATGACATAAAACAAATATTCTCTACTGTAGTGTGGAGGCTTCAACAGAGGTATCGATACCAAATCTTTCTTAAGAGCATCAAAGGATTCATGGGCCCGCTCATCCCATATAAATGGAGTATCCTTCTTCAAAAGATGCATGAAACCCTTAGTTAAATTGACATAGTTCACTATGAACCGACGCAAGAAGTTAGCCTTCCCCTGTAACCTTGAAGTTGTCTAATGTTGCGTGGGGGAGTCAAATGAAGTATTGAATCAACCTTCATAGGATCTACCATGATCCCATGCTTAGATACTAAGAATCCTAAAATATGGCCAGACCTAATGCAAAAAATGCACTTGTGATGGTTCAAACAGATGCGATAGTGATGAAATCTCTCAAATACTAATTGAAGGTGAGTGGAGTGACCTACTCTCTTGCGAGAGTGAGCAGAGATATCATAGAGGTAATATTCAAAAATATTCTTGAGATCGTGAAAAGGAAAGGTCATGGCATGTTGGAAGGTTGCTCTGGCGTTTTTAAGGGCAAAAGGAATTTTCCGATATGAAAATGTACCCCAAGGACAAATAAAAACCGTCTTATGTTGATCCTTGGGTTTGATTTGAATTTTATTATACCCTAAAAATATGTCCATAAAATAAAATAGTTCTTTTCATGCACACTCATCAATAATATAGTCAATGAAAGGAGTCGTGAAGTTATCTTTAGGACAAGCCTTGTTCAGGTCTCAAAAATCCATACATACGCAGATGGTTCCCTTTTTTTTATTCACGAGAATGAGGTTGGACACCCATTCAATTAAGGGAACTAGGTAGATGAAAGCAACATTAAATATCTTCTCAACCTATGCCTTAATAGCAAGGGCCTTCCTAGTATTAACAACTCTAAGATGTTGTCGAACATGTCTAGCATCTGGATAAGTCTTGATCTCATGATTGAAAATGATGGGGTCGATCCCTAGCCTCTCTTCGTACGACCAAACAAATACATCAAAAAATTCTTTGAAGATATTAGTGTAGATCATAATTTCTCCAGGAAAACAATCTGCACCGATATATACATTCTCAACTTTGCTAGGAATTCGAGAGATGTTGATTGTGATGGTAGGAGAAATATTCGCAATATTTTGTTCGACATAAATACCATGCATATCTAGTGGAACCACAGCGTGACCGACCATCTCACTCAAGGTAGATATAAGTTCATCCTATTCGATCCTAACAATCTCTAGGAGGAAATAAGAGTGATGATGCATATCCTCCCAAGGCCTATCGGGACCATACATGGCCTCTAAGATGACTTCATCCAAGGGTAAAGTATCTTTGACACAATCATGCAAACACGAATATTGGAAAGCCCATATGGGCTCGAGAATAGGATCCTCCTTGTCCGTCTATGAGGAGAAAGGATCCGGGTCAATAGTAGTGTTAAGAACAGATTGATATGAAATTTCTACCGCTGACAGTGGCATTGCCATCCCAATGTGAGAATGAACTTCACACAACATAGTCATAGAAGGTAGTGTCTAAGGGTCGTTGAAATAGAAAGTATAGAAAGGAATAGACCTCATCGATGATGAAGACTCACTGGAAATGTCATGAATGCGATGAATTGGTTCCACAAAATCAAAGTTACCCATGAGAGAGGAATACATGCTGACACCAACATCCTTAGTTTCATGCTGAGAATTATCAATCACAGGGCTTGAAGGTCCAACTTATGCACTAGGACTAGTGTGCACAAAGGACAATTGATCAATCCTCACTATTTTCCCTTCACGAGGAAAACATAAAATGCAGAAAACGAATGACACAACTGTTGTCATGGAATAAGTCCAATTATTCCCTAGTAATAAATTATAGTCGAGAGGTGCATGAACTACCTCGACATCAACCTCCACTATCTTTCCATTTAACTATACAAGAAAAATGAGAAGAATTCCATGGGATCGAAATGAATTCCCATCAAAATCAGTCAACATAGTCATATATTGGCATAGAGTTAGAGAACCAATGGCTTTCCAACAGGTTAGGGACATCATGCATGTTACAAATCCTTCATCAATTATAGTGCGTTTGATGGTAATTTTCATGTACTTCACATGGATTTTAAAGGCTACATGGTAATTTAAGTGAGGCCTAACATCTATGATGTTAAACTTAATAATATTCCAGCCACATGACTCTAGAGATCCTAGAGAAGATAACAAGGTGCTCCTTTGTGAAGGACATGTATGGAGCACCTCCAAAGATGACATCACACAATGGGTTTGAACTAGATGTTCGACAGCCGAATAATTTTAGGGATCTTTATAATTAGGATTGTGGGAAGAGTGTTTTAGTACTCCTTTCAAAATACGAGACAAAGGTTCCAAATTTTCGATCTGCAAGGGTGTTTCTGGAGGAGGTGTTATAGCAAGATTTGCCTCACCCCATTATTACAAGGAAAATCTCTCTATGGCTAGGGTGAACCACAAAAGATAGGTATGACTATAGAAATCAACTCAATTCCAGCATATGCTATATAAACTAATGTGCAAGAGAAGTAAGAAAGAGGCTTACCTTGTGCAAATGTTTGATGATGTCCACCATTGAGCACTTTGACCTAAAGCTTTATTCCTGCAACAAGTTATCAACAAATAAACAAAGAAAACATATAGTGATGATATAACATGTTATCACATTATATAGCATAATCTATCAATATACAAAACAAACATGCCCATGGATCATAACACATATATTTGCAAGATATCAATTGGATGAGAAAGGAGTATTTCTATTAATAAATGATCAACATAAGTATAAGTGGAAAAATATTTGTTTTTGTCTCTGGATTTATCAATCAGGGAAAGTAAGTCTGCATGGGGGAATGTAATAAGGCCCTCTCTGCAAGATTGCATAGGGTGAGGCAAATATTGCTATAACACCCATGAAACTTTCTTAGAAGGCCTTTTCCATTTCCTTATGTTGACTTGAAGTCCCTTTTTGCAATTCCCAGAGATAAAAAACATATTTTTCCACATATACGTGCCCTAACAGCTATACAACATGTGTATATGTAGGTTGCACCATTACATCCCATGTACATCAAGTTTTGTGTCCAAAATTAAAAAATGGTGTTGGGTTTCCATGTCACGTCACGGGATCCATGATCCTTGACCTTCCATATACTAGAAACGTCCTGACTCAGCCCATCAGTTCCATTTGAAGGATATAAATGGGCTATATCCAAGCTATGGAAGGAGGAGAAGAATTCAACTTTGAGAGCAAAGTTACTCTGGAGAAATTACTCACTTCATATTGAGTTTGTATCTCTTTGTCCTTTTAAGTATGAACACATTGTTCAGCCCCCAAGATCTTCCCTATTTGATGGAGAACCTCATTGTCTCTCTTATATGAGATTTCCTTTGGTGGAGGATTGAAGTGGTGGAGGCCCAACTAGAAGGGACTTAGTTTCTCAGTTACGAGACGTGCCGACACAATTTTTTTTCATTCATGCACTTCTATTGATCATATTTTAATAGAAATACTCTTTTCTTGTCCAATTAATGTCTTGCAAATATTTGAATTGTTATTCCATGGACATATTTGTTATAAATATAGATGGATTATGCTGTTATATGTGCTAAATTTATATATTATCACCATATTCTTGTGTATCTTGGTTGTTGAGGACATGTTTCAGGTATATAGCTTTGAGTCAAGTGGTCAACGATGGACTTCATTGAACTTCTGAACGAGGTAGGACCTTTTTCTTGTCTTATTAGCATTTTTTTTTATATATCATACTTGATATTAGAGTTGATTTCTGTGGGCATTTCCGTCTGTTGTGGTTTACCCCATGCCATAGGGTAATTTTCCTCGTAACAAAATTGGTGACCATATTGGGGAGGGAATCTTCTTTTCAGGGTTTGGAGTATTTTTCTCCTTTGATTGCTCTTGGTTAGATTGAGTTTTCTTGTCGTTTGATTGCTTGACAAACAATTTTCATTTTGAGTCTGAGTTTCTTCGCCTTATCCTTAACTTGGCATTTTTTTAATACACATACATGGTATTTCCATTAACAAACATGTACATACGAGCTAGCATTCTATAGGGTGCATACATACGTGATTTTTTTTAAACATTCACTTTATGGTCAGACAACACAAAATTTTTATGGAGGATTATCTCTTCGGGGGGATCTAACCGACTGTGTTGTTAATCCCACAAGGGACCTTATAACTGACTCTGACACCTCCAATATTTTGAAGGAAGTCTCAAGGCCCTCTTGGGTGAGGCATACCTACTTTAGGGAGGGAGGCCCCTTTCAACCACTTTATCCTCTTTGTGTGCATATTTGCCTTTTTGTTTATTTTGGTGTGCTCTTTGATTGTTAGTTGGCCTTAGGATTTGTTTTTATATCTCAAGTCTTGAGTCATTATGGAGCCAGCCCAACTTCCTCACAGGTCTCTCCGTTTGTTGAAGTTACCACCGCATCTTGTGTCTTTGCATTTTAAAAGGCATAAAGTTATGAAATGCAGTACACACACCTCCACCTACCAAACTTGTGATCATACAAGTATGAGTACCAAGTCAAGTCAAAAAGATACTGGGAGTCCTTCGACTCCCATACCTACCATAGATAATGGAACTCCTTCTATTCGACCACTATGGTTGTAGTGTTGGAGGTCCCCATAATTACTTCTGTCTGGCCTGTAGTTAATACTCAACCCATAGTAACGAACCATTTTGGGTCTCTTTTTAATTCGTTGGGATACAATACTCAGTCCATCCCTTCAGCCTCTATCCCTTTCTCTTATGGTATGCCGAATTTCACATCACAATTTTCATCCTCCATCTAAACATCTAATCCAAATCCTAGTGTTGGACTTTGAGGCATTGCTCCTTTGCATATTCCACTCTCATTTGGTGGTGGTCATATTCCCCAATTGAATCCGATGGTTGGAATCCTACCTCCTTTTCACCCCAGGTATAATCCTAGTCTTAATGTTCCTGGATGGAGTAATCAACTAGGTGGACAAGATTCTACTTATGTTCTGTCCTTTACACCTACCTCCTCCACACCGATTTCAACCAACACATTTGGCATGAAAAATACACCTCTATCCTCTGGATTTCCACCTGGAGGAGGTCGGTTTCATACTTTGGGAAACCCCCAACTTGGAGCCATTCCATCTGGGGAAATATTTACAACCCTCATCATAACATTCCTACTAGAATGGTGCCCAAACAACCCCTTATGAATAAGTTTGGAGGGGGGTTTTACAATCCTAGACAGGGCCATGGTGCATACCAAAACCCTAGATGGGATGTGATTCCCCAACATCAATATTTCCCAAGAGCTTTGGGCCATATGCCGCAAAATCATCTCCCTTTTTTGGCCACACTCAATTTTCCAGACTTTTCAAGATTAATGAATGACCCGGTGCATCATGACCCGACATGCCCCCCCGTCCCCACCAAGATTCCTCCAGATATTCTAAAATATGAGGGAAAGAATGGTGAGGATCTTTGTGATCACATCACTACTTTTCATCTTTAGTTCTCTTCCAATTCCTTTAACGAAGATTATATTTGTTTAATATTGTTTCAATGCACCCTCATGGGGATTGTGGAAAAATGGTACATGGAGCTATCGAGGGGAACTTACGTGAGTTTTAATCAGATGGTTTTAGTTTTCCTCAACCACTTCCAATTTTTGGTTCATTACGATGCCGACATAGAACTTTTTTCGGCCCTCTACCAAGACTAATCCACCCAGATCTCAGATCATATCCAAGAGTGACATAGACAAAATAGGTTGATCAAAGCCTACATTCCTCTAGAGTTCTTGTTGGAATGGTTTCTTAAGTCTTTACTACCTTATATTTCGAAGGATGTCTCTACATCTAGGGTAACAATTGAGGAGGAATGATTTTTCAAATCCCAACCATTAGATCTCATATATGCTCAGTCTAGTATGTTATACAAAATTCTTCCTGGCACACCGAGGTCAAAATACGACCCTAGGAAAAAGCATGAGCTTCATGCCAATGGAATCATAGGCTCCACAAGTGTTCTGAAGCTAAGAATCTTCATTATTGCTACTATTCCTTTTTTGTTTTTTGGGAATCTGTTAAGTTCAAAATATTTGAATACAAAAACACGTCAATAGATCCAAGAACAATGTAGAAGAAACCACACTTTATTATAAGAAACCCCTTGAGGTAGGGAAATGCCATACAATGGATCCTATTATGGAAGGGATCCTCTCTTGTTCAATTTCATCTTTGAAGGGGAATGATCCTATTGAGATATCGCTCCAAATAAAATACTTCTCTTCATATCCCATTACATTACTTGAACCCCTTTATATAGTGCTACCAGTCACATAAGAACATTCTAGAGGAGGAACCTTCTAGTAAGTCCTGTTACATTTGTTATGTCTATACTAATATATCTAACTACCATAGTGGGAATTATTTAATAATATAGTGGACCTATTCCATCTTACATTGAATGAAAACCACTATTATCACTATGGGCCCTCTGTTCCCCTCACTATCTCTCTAGCTACCTAACATTCCATCCCACTTATGAAAGTGTTGTCCTCAACGCTTGTTATGAGGGTGTTAAACCATATACAAGGTTCCCATGGATAAGTGTGGACCACAATGAAGAAGTAGGATGGAGAACCATGGTCCCATGTAGGAATGTGAACCACCATGTAGAATTAGTCCAACCACCACTCAAAACCTAGGTCCCATGTCCAAGTGCTCATTTTAACTCCCTACGAAATATATCAGAACACCATAGCTAGCTGAAAACGATTCTCCAAAGATTGACACTGGTCATGTGGATCCAAATATGCAGGTCCTTCCACATAGTTAGAAAGGGTCAAAGTTAATATGGAAGGAACAATGCCACTATAGAATATGCAGACTAGACATTGGTAATCATAACTAGCTCTTGATTTGTCACATTGATGTTCTCTATAGAAGGTGGAGTAGAGTCCTCAAATAAAATATAGACTTGAATATAGAAACACCA
>WSFP011458797.1:0-34501 GCA_009831015.1 Picea engelmannii | reverse complement strand
GAGGAAGGAAAAATCATATTGGAGCCTGAAGCCATCCCTGACACAAGATTTATTTGAAATTATCTCTTTTTCAAGGCGTTGAGTACTTTTCCTGAGGTTTTTCTATGCTATATTGATGTTTGGTTCTTAACAGAATCAATCTTTTAAAACTCTTCAATAATTAATCTCTGCCAACTATCATTGTGTAGTTACATTAAATGAATATTGAACTCTACAAATGATTCTCTACCAACAGTACAAGAAATTCACCGTGATATTATAACTGGAATGGAATTTAAACTATAAAAAAAAATTATGCACACAAGTTTCACTGGTTTAAATACATTTTAAAAAAGGAGTTAACTCTGCAAACCAAGTCGTTGCCATGTGCAATTCGCCAACTAGATTGTTGTCTTTTCAAATCACCTAGTTGTTTTCCTTAATATCCCTATACATTGTTGTATCTTAATTATTATTAATTTTTTTACTATCCTTTAATACATAATTTTTTCAAAGGAATTATCAAAATAAAAATTTAACAATGAATTAATGCTACCGTTAACTGTCGATTTAAAGGAAACAACATTGTTGTCGAAAAACTAGGAAGTAACCAAATCCCTGTTGTGACCAAATTGCATATTCAATTGTGTCACTATTGTCTAAATAAATAATTTCACAGGGTTTCCATTAATATTATTGTCACTCCTATTATATGATTGTGGTCAATCCTTATAGTCAACATTTTAAACAAGCTCTCAATAGATCAAGGGAATTCTACTGCCATTAAAAAGCCACCATTACGCTATAAAAATAACATCATTCGCATGACAAAAATGCCAATTAAGCTACCCATACAAAGAAAAATATGCCACCCATTTCATAGTACAAAAATCTACCCATTACATAGAGGACATGCTACCCAATTACACACCCTTACACAGTAATTACGCCCACCATACACCACCGTTTGAACACTAAATCATTGTATATTATCACTAAAAAATGACTGTAAATAAAAATATATAATTCAACTATAATTTCACTGTCTACAAACGTTGTATCATAAACGATTGATACATATTCCAGAGTTGTCATTATATTAAAACACAGTTCAAAAATAAGTTGGAAACGCAACATATATACATGTTGAAAAGTAGTTTGGATATGTGTTGAGAAAGCAGTCGATTAAATCGTTATTTGAAATAAAATTTGAAGAGTAAATTGATATACGTGTTTCATCATTCCAACCACATTCAATCAAGGGTAAACACTTGTAATAAAAACTGAAATTCACAAGTAAATCAACTACCAATCCATCAAAGAAAAACGCCTAATAAAATGTTTTGTTGTTGAAATAAAATTCCAGTTGCAGTCAATCAAGGGTAGATTCATTGAGGTTTAAGTGCTAAAACACAAGATAAAATCATCTTCCAAACATATCAAAATGCATAGGTAAATTTTTCAGGAATGTAAGTTATATTACAGAGGAAAAACACAAGCTAGTAGTATGGAAACGCAAGTGTAAAGTACAATTTAGAATGCAGAGTAAAAACAATTAAAATGCAATCTAGTGTGGCCAAAGACAGAGTAAAATTTTTCATCCAAAGTAGTAAATCACAAAGTTACTTGGCAGACTAGATGTATAAAAAAAAACCACACAGTAAATTCGCGAGGAGATGTATCAAACGCATACTTAATTTTCCTGGAAATGTATGGAAAACACAGAGATATTTCTCCAGGAAATGCATCAAAATGCAGAAAAAAAAACATAGAGGATCATAAGCGGTTCGATGAGGGAAAGGATAAACAATTGTAGAGGTAACCAATCGCAACAAGGCGCAAGACAGTCACTCAATGAGGAACAATCAACAGGGGTAGACAGCTAGGCCACCTATCCTTCGCTCATCATCCATGCATAGAAATGCAGAGCATTAGAATCTATAGGTTGTTATGCACCGAAGTGATGACCATTGATTCGACTCCTGTATGAATTCTCAGGCGTGGACTAATGATATAGGGATGAGGACAAGGATGATTTTAGGGGCTAAATTTCTCTCATGGGCTAATTTTCCATGGTTTTTCCAAAAACAAGATTCGTTATTTTAAAAATGATTCACCCAAATTTTATAGGATAAAATTATTTTACCTTAAAAATCGCCAATTTTTTATAAAAACTATATAAAATACTTAGAAATTTGAATATTTTCACAAAAATGTCGCCAAACATTTATAGTTGACATATGAAGGATTAGTAAGTTTCGCCAAGGTTTCTACATTTTAAAATAAATTTCCATCCTTAAAATCATCCCTGGATGAGGACGAAATATAAAGCACAAACTCTTCAAATAATCAATAAAACAAACAGAACATTCAACAAACAAGGATCAGTGGCCAAGGAGATAAAATCGATGCAACGAGCGTAAAGCTATTATGATTTTAAGTTCTTGATTAAAAATGCTAAGTAAAACACTTTTCTTTTCACAATAAAAGTACATAAATTAAAGGGCAAGATCAATAGTGATCTACCATGAAAAATAAAAGCATGCTTGTCGTAGCCCAAGGTGATAGCTCCGAGTCATTGTGTTGCGTGCTTCGTGAAAATCCATCTTGTCGATTGATGTGACTTCACTGGTACCTCCCAGGCAATGCTAGGGGTATTCTTCTTCCCCCTTAGCCCCCCAAGCTGTAAAGGGGCCACACACTCTAAACCAAAGAACAACTAGCAACCAAATTTCCTTGAAAGGTCAAGCTACCACTCATAACTTAGCTGGGTATCCCAACTCCCACAAGATAATCCAGTCAAGTCAAAAATTCTGCAGCGTAACGTTACGCATAAGAGAAGAGCCCTATACTCCTCCTCCTCCATCCTTTTTATAGAATTTCCAAGTGATTTCTTTCCCAAATTCCCATTTAATTTTTTTTCGATAAATTAATTCAGAAAATTCCTCCCCCGTACACATGTCACCCATCCCCTTAGTTTCACTTGAAATTAATTTCATTAATTAATTATTTACTCCTATTTCCCTCACTCACCTAAAAGCATTCCTAGAATCGCTCCTAGGTGTCCCCATATTCCCTTACACATTTTAATGACTTATGCCCTTACTAAATTCCTAGTTGAGTTCAATTTAGAAAGTTCTTAAAGGCAATATTCCTTACTAAGTTAGTCATTCTATTTTTTCCTTATGTTTCCCTTTTTCTTTATGTTTCCCACGTTTTCCCTTAGTTTCCCAATTCTTTTTAAGTTTCCCTCTTATCCTCTTACCCCTCTTCATCAATTCTCTATTAAAATTTTAATCCCTTGAAATAATTTGATTTTAATAAATTAATCAAATTTCTTACCCCCTTTTCGTCACATGTTTAATGATGATTATATGTGTGTGTGTGTGTGTGTGTGTGTGTGTGTATTTCTACCACAATTATCGCTTAGACCTAGATTTTAGTTTTCGAGGCTAAGTGACATTTTTATTAGGGAATTTGTTTTTAAATATTTCTTATCACATCATTCATTCTGAGGACATCTAGGTTTATTCACTTATTAGTTATCAACAAGACATTCCCTTCAGGACACACTAGGTTCTCCAAGGGTGCCACTTGCCTTTTTCCATTTTCTTGCATGGAGTGCCCTTCAGGGCTTCAAGGGTGTCACTCACCTCTTGATTGACTTGGTAGACATAAAAAACCCCTAGAGTCAATACTCTGCCAATTGATCTTGTAGGAGACTAAGGGCCTCTAGTGAATAAGGCCCCTACCTTTTTGCATGCCCCTTAGAATAATTGTGAGCAACTATCGCAGTCTTCCCTCATGACATCATGGGTCTTCTTGAACTACGTAATTGTTAACCTATATTTCGAGCCACGAAGGGAATGATACTAGGTTGTGGCAGGTCTGTTGTCCACACCTCTCCTTTAACTTCTCTAGTTTTCATGCATGACCCCTCTACTCCACATGTGAGTCTGGTCAACAAGATATTATCAGCCTGCATCATCAATGAATCATGTTAGAAATAAAATCAATCATCATAACATCTAATCAAATGTGCATATGTCATATCAACAACAATGAAACCCCAATAGTCCACTCCATGACTCGATCTGAAGTCCAAGGGGTTTCATCGATGCCTCTGCATCCTCAAGGTCCAAAGTCTTGCACACTCAGGAGAACTAGTCAATAGCACCAGTCCATGTCAAAACAACAAAATAACATGTCATCATAATTCCTCATAATCATAATCAGACGCCCAATAGTATAATAATCTGGATCGCTTGCAAGAAAGTGTCCTCAAAGAATAAGTTCGCTCAGTGCACGCAAGAGAAGGATGTTACATCAACACATAATTTGTAAACATTGAACATAATCTATTTATGAGATATATTCATGACTTCAATGCACCTGATGAAAATTGTATAGTTCACAAGCCCCTCTCACATTCATTCCTCTTAAACCATCACATGACTTCTAATTTATAGTCTTAAATATATCTCCACTCAAAGAAAACTCAAGTACTTATACTCATGCATCAAGTGCTTTCATGAATAATAACCTACATCACTTTACTTGTCTCAATTTCCAAATTAGATTCCACATCTCATTGTTTTCTATAGATCCTTTTTGTTTTGTTTTATATTCCTCCTAAATTAATGGTCAACACTTCAATCTCACCAATCAACTTTGAAATTTGTTTCTCTCCTCTCATCATTTTGTAAGCAATGCATACTCGATTTTAATTTTACCTATGATTCTTCACTAGCCTTCCTCACCACCATGAGTTTCGATCTCCATTATTACTTAAACATTTTTTTGCATCAACAATTTCCCTATCGACACTTTTCTCATTTACCATCTCATTTGGATTTGTTGACATAAATGATAAATGTTATAGTAATTGGTGGAAATAATTATGTCTCACTCTACTACTTGGACACTTTAACAGACTGCCTAAATATGTCCTCCTCTGATACAAAAATGTCAACAAGAGTGGTAATCATTTTTCACAATTTCAATCTATCTCCACCTAGATTAAACACAATATTTATAAGTGTGTCTCAGGTGCTTTCATAACTCACTTCGATTTATTTATTCTCTATCTCCATGTTCGATTCCACTTTTAATTGTTTTCTATGGAATATTTAGTTTTTGTGTCATATTCCTTTTAAATTAAATGTAGGAACCTTGATCCCACCATCAAGTCAAACAATATTGTTCCTTCCTCTCATCATTTTCCAATGGCTTCAATATTGAAGAAATTTTCCATTATTGAGTGTTTGGGAACAGATGAGGTGAGTGGCACCCTTGGAGCACCTAGTGCGTCCTGAAGGGCACGTCACGTTGTTGGTGATAGAGGAATGAACCTAGATGGCCTTTGGATGAATAACATGTTAAGTAATTTTTAAAACAATTTCCCTAATTAAATGTCGCTCGGTACAAAATTTAAGGTCTAAGTCTAAATTACACTAGTTGTAAAAAAAATTCTACCTTTAAAAATAAAAATAAAATAATAATAATAATAATAATAATTAAAATAAAAAAAACTTAAATAATAATTATGATCTTCGTAAAATCTTGTAACATGAAGGGAGTAAGAAATTAAAGTATTCATAAAAAAATCTGTTGGAATTAATTGTTTTATCCTTTTGATAATTTAAAATATACTAATTAAATGATAAAAGGGAAAAAGGGTTAAAATTCCACACCTGGCTTTTTGAGTTCTAAGTGAAAAGGGGAAAGAGGGAAAATCTAAAATATTAGGAAACTAGGAAAAGAGGTATACATAAAAAGGGAAAAAGGGGAACTTAAGGGGAAAAGCAGAAAGTCAACTTAGTAAAGAATCTACCATTTAAGAGTTTTCTAATTTAAACCGAGTCAGAAATTTAATAATAGGGAAAGCTTTTAAAACCTATGAGGGAATTTGGGGACACCTAGGAGTGATTCTAGGAGTAACTCTAGGTGGGTGAGGGAAATAAGATAATTAATTATTTAAAGAAATTAAATAATGGAGGAATGTAGGGGATGGGGGACACTTGTATGGAGAAGAATTTTTAGGATTTTTTTTTTTAAATTTTAATTAAATGAGATTTTAGGAAAGAAAGGAAGTTCAAAACTCTTTATAATGAAGGAGGGAGAAGGATGAAGGAGGATCTTCTGTTTGCGTAGTGTTACGCTGCAGAAATATCTACTTGATTGATTAAACTTGTGGGAATTGGGATACCCAGCTCGGTAAGGAGTGGTAGCTAAGCCTTGCAAGGCGAGCTGGGAGCTAGTTGAATTCTTTGGATAGTGAGTGTGTGGCTCCTTTGCGGCTTGGGGGGCTAAGGGGGAAGAAGAGTACCCCTAGCATTGGTTGGGAGATACCAGTGAATTCTCGATGGTCGGCAAGAGGGAGTTACACGGAGCACGTGGGACATCATTCAGAGCGGGCGATCAGGAAATGGTATGCTCTTTTCATTTTGTGAGGTAGAATACATTAGGATTTATGCTTGGTTTTGATTATTTAATGGAGAAGTAAACTAATGTTTAAAAACAAAGAAAATGAATGAAACTTTTCTTATCCTAGCTCAATGGTTGTTATCTCCTATGGCCTTCGTTTTCTCGCATGTCATGACCACCTAGCTATGATTGATTGTGTCCTTAATGGTTGTTTTCCTTTTTTCCTTAGTTCACTAGTCCTCGCCTGAGAAGTCGGCCAAGAGCCGATCTACGGTCATTGCCTTGGCGTTAAAAGACCTATGGATCTCAATGCCCTGCTTTTCTGTGCGAGGATGATGAAGTGAAGGACGAACCTATCAGATGTATACCTTTGTTGTTGTCCTCGGAAATTGTCGCCTTGCACCTTGATGCAATCATCTAACTCTGCCAATTTGATTGTTGGAAACGTTTTTCGTCATCCTCGGCTTGTTTGTATCTTGTCGTTATCTCTTTTTTACCCCGTGTGTATATTTGGATGGATCAATTTTAACCCAACATTTGTTCTTGGATAAAATTTGAATCGACATGGTATTGGTACCGTAGAAATGCAAAAACGATTCCAGTCCCTGCCTGCATCCTTATATTTGTATGCTGAAAATAATAATAAAAAAAACAACGTTTTCCATTCCTATTAGTAATTTAATTTTTCTTGGCCCATGATTGCTATGCTTTTAAACGATCTATGTCTATGTTATTTTTCTGGACTGTGATTTTTCTCATGCCTGTATTTAAAAAAAAACCGATTAATTTTTATCTCTATTTCCTCGGCATTTGAGTATCGGGAAATGATGGTAATCACGATTTTTATCTATGCGATTAGAATGGTATACTGGAATGGATAACTAAATAAATTATGTGTCTATTGTTTTACATTATGTTGTTTAATTCTAGACATGTCGGCATTGGGTTTAAGTTCGCCTTTCCTTTGGGGACTCTAGCTTACTCCTTCTCAGATTGTAATTACCTTACATCTGCAATTGTAGACATGACTTGCTGTGACACCCTTTTTAACTGCGATTTCCTGTATAGTTGGCTCTGTTTTTAGTTGTTCGCTTGGGTTTTCAACCCACCCCTTTTCCTTGATAAGAGACTGACTGAGTCACATTCTAGATTATACCTACATCTGGCTGTGTATCATATCTTAGGTGGCAAATTAAAGGTGGGTCAGTGTTTGGTATCTTCCTGGTAGCATTGTTTATTTCACAGTTTTGTATTGCGATTCCAATGCATGCGGTTGAAGGACAACGTGATTTTTTCCGAGGAAACCAGAGTAGTGAGTCCACCCTTCGTTTGCAATTGTGTTACCCTCGTTGCTGGAAATTTTTCTGCCGTTATGAATTCTGCGTTTTACTTTTATCTGACAACGTCTACCCATGCGTTTTCCCGGCTTTTATGTGACAACGAGTTTAATTGGCTCGATAGTTCTGACAGTTTTTTGTTAATTCTAGGCAATGTTATTTATTGATTGGTTAGCGGTGATAATAACATTTAATTTGCTTTGAATAGAGTAGATACGAATTCCTTTTAACCGCAAAACAACATTCAAATTTTGCCATGAACGACACTACCTTGACAAGAACCACTTATATTTTAGACAAAAACTACATTTCAGTGACCAACAGATTTTTATTTATTTGATGGACAGTTGATGTAATGGATATCGTTGATAGGTGAGTTTATATTTATGGACAACTAATGTAATGGTTATCGCCGATAGTATATAAACTGTGATATTTATAAGGAGGTTGTTTCACAGTGTTGCATTAATAACGATAGAAATATATTGATAAGGTTAAAATCATTGTTCTCGTTAAATGGTTAATATAGATTGGTGTTGGTTGACTATTTAGGACTTGTCAATTTAGACAACCTTAAATTAAATTAGACTAGACTGGTCATTTAACCTTAATATTGATTTTACCAGACCTGATGGTTAAAGTAATTTTTTCTTAGTGTTAGTAATGACTTATCTAAGAGGGATTAATTGATTGCATTTAGAGTTAATTTAGAGGGCACATTGATGACCAAATTATCTCTTAGACTTGCTCCATTTATTTGCATTAACGTTAATTTAGATGGTAATTGTAGGTTTAGGGATCTAATATGAATTAAATTAGATTAGTCAATTAGATTGTGATGATGGACATGGTATTTAAACTTGCTAAATTGGTTGTATCGAATGTCTATTTGATTATAGATGAATGGCTAGTTTATAATTTAGACAAGCTAGTTAGATCTTATTAATGATTAATTATATTTTTAATTATTAATCCAGTCGAGGATTTAGACTTGCTTAGTAATGTCCATTAAATGTTGATTTAGATGGTACTTTGATGACACTTTGTAATTTAAAATTGCGCAAATGAATTTGTTCTAAGGCTAATTTAGATTGTACCTTAATGATATTCTGCATTTTAGAGATGCTAACTTGGGCTCATAATAGATGATTAAAACATACTATAACTATTGACTGGCTTGACTCGACGATGGATCAGGGTATTGGCGAATTCGTCTTTGTCTTGCGCTTTTGGTTGAGGGTGTTGATGTTCATTCTAATTAATGTTCATACTTGGTCTTGTAAAAAATTTAATGTGCTTGGTTTGCTTGTTGTAAGAGATTCTAGTTACTTGTGTAATTGTTTTGGGTGCTTGGGGTTGTTAGGATGATTGTCCTTAGATTAGTAGGATTGGTTTGCTTATGTCGGGTGGGATGTAGACACCTTCTTGTTCCTTAGAACAGTCGTCAACCTTGAGACCTTAAATGGTCAAAATCGATGGGAACCTGGGCTTGAGCATTGCTTATGTGTCCTGGAGGTCCTAACCATTGCAAGGTAGGACGGGCGGCTAGTCATTCTTATTCTTCGTCAGTTGAATTTTGTATGATGCTTCCAAGTGCTTGATGTGATTTTATGATTGGTCGTTATGTTTTTGTTGTGTGATTTTCATGCGTTGTTTTCATCCTCTTGTTGCGATGTTGAGTGTAATGTAATTATACCTTCCTACACACACAAAAAAAATAAAAAAATATTCGACTTGTTATGGGAGGCTTGTTGTCATAACAAAATGGGAGGTATGTTATGGGAGGTATCAGAGCGGTTTCAACCCACAACTTGGGATCACCATGGATTTCATTATTATGATTTGATCATAAGGTTACTAAATCAGTTTACTTGTATTCGTGCAGGTAATCATGGTTAGAGGATGACATGGAGGTAGACGATGGGGTGCTAGGGGAGGAGGTGTGATGCCTCCAGTAGCATACATGCCTGAGGGGTCTAACCCCCAGGGAGATGAGCAGTTTGTCGGAAAGGAGAAGATATCAGTTGCTGATGTAGTCGTAATGATGAGATATTTTAATCGCATGTCCAAGGCATTGATTAGTCGTTTGGACAGAGATGAGGCCAAGGTGTTGGTACCCGCTAAGGTTCCACCGCATCCTATAGTCAGTACTGGTAGCATTCACCATGAACTCAAGAAGGTCAAATTTCCCAAGTTCTTTGGTGCCCTGGATGGTGCAGCTGCCAAGGCATGGTTGGAGAATATGGTGATGTGCTTTTCACTTCGTGATTATACCTCCAATATGAAGGTCCACATGGCAATCTTCCAACTGAAAGGAAGTGCTCTTCTATGGTGGAAGATGCTCCTACTGCAACTGAACGTGGCCATCGAAGACGTGTCATGGGAATTGTTCGAAGAATGGTTTCGAGAGAGGTACCTTTGATAGGAATTCATTGAGCATCAAGTCAATGAGTTCAACGCCTTACGACAGGGAAGTCGTACGGTGCTCGAGTACGAGGCCCTTTTTATGGAGATGCTCCGGTATGCTCCGCACCTTAACACTGAGAAACTTAAGGTCAACAGGTTCATGTTCTACCTTAACGGAAACATACCTGCAAAGGTCAGGATTCTAATGACTCAAACCTTACATGATGTCGTCCAAAAGCCCCTCATAGTAGAGGAGGAGCTTATCAGTGGGGGTCAGACCAAGACTCTAGCAAGACCTACAGAACATGTGTCATATGGAGCACAACAACATCAGACACCAGCCAGACATACACCAGGATATCATGGCTTCTAGAGGGGATCCACTTTCAATACACCTCGGCGACTGATGCCTCAACAGTGGACACCTTATCGGGGACCTCAGCGTCAGAAGCAGCGTCGACCGCAACAACAATAATTTAGGCCTATTTAGTAGAACAGACCAGGATTCCAAGATGGCAGGTTGTCATCTTCTACTTTAGGTACCAAGACTATTGGGCTAAAGAAGGGGTGTTGGATGTGTGGGGAGCCACACTACCAATGTGACTGCCATGTGGAGAGGACCAGAGTGTCCAAATCAGATGGACCCACTACTGTGGGAGATATGGGTAAGGCCCATCGGATTCATGCAGTGGTGAACAACCGCCAGGTAGAGCATCAGTTGACTGTTCTCGAGACGAAAAGTATCGTCATTGACCAGACCCTTAGTATTTTGATAGATCCTGGTTCTACCGAGATTTTTATTTCGGGTGCAACGCTAAAAAGGATTAAGGTAAAGGCAGTCAAACAAGATGAGTTTAGCTTCATAGAGATGGCCTACAGAGCCAAGCAAAGGGTTGGAGGAAAGGTTACGGGTTGCATCCTCAACCTGGGAGAGTTTTTCACCAAGGTCGACCTGTACATCACGATCTTAGGATCTGATGATGTTGTGATTGGTATGGACTAGTTGGAATCACATGAGGCGATACTCAACTGTAAGAAAAAATGGTTGAGCTTTGTCGATGACGAGGGACAAAGGCGGGTGATTATAGGACAGAACTAGGGAGTTTCCCTGAGGTTCATCTCTTCCTTGCAACTTCGGAAGAGCATGCGTAAGGGGTGCAAACTTTATGTGATCCTTGCGTTAAACGAGAAGGGAGTAGCAGAAGGTCTAGAACACCTTCCGATGGTGAGAGATTTTGGGGATGTGTTTCCAAAGGAGTTATTTGGGATGCCTCTGGAGAGGGGATTGGAGTTTACCATAGATCTAAAACCAGGGACTAAACCGATAGCAAGAATGCCTTATCAGATGTCGACCCCAGAGTTACAAGAGTTGAAAATGCAACTGAAGGAGTTGCTGGACCTGGGACTGATACGTCCTAGTGTGTCACCGTGGGGTGCACCTATTATTTTCATATGAAACAAGGAGGGGTCATGGAGGCTAAGCATTGACTACCACCATTTTAACAAGGCCACAATCAAGAATCAGTATCTGTTGCCAAAAATTGGTGATCTGTTCGATCAAATGAGGGTGCAACGAAGTTCTCAAAGATTGACTTGCGATCAAGATACCACCAGTTACGGATTAAGGAAGATGAAGTCCCTAAGACCGCCTTTAAGACAAGGTTTGGACATTACGAGTTTATTGTTTTACCATTTGGACTGACAAACGCCCCAGGGGTATTTATGAGTTTGATGAATGGGGTGTTCAACGAGTACTTGGACAAGTTTGTCCAAGTATTCATTGACTATATTTTGATTTACTCTCGAATGATGGAGGAGCATGAAGAGAACTTGCGCTTGGTACTACAGTTTCTGCGAGAGAACAAATTGTATGGGAAGTTGTCCAAATGCTCTTTTTATCAATCAAAGATTCACTACTTAGGGCATGTCATCTCTGGTGAAGGCATTTCCATGGATCCAAAAAATGTCGAGGCTATTATGGAATAGCCTATGCCAACGAATGTCTCGGAAGTGAATAGCTTCATGGTTTTATCAGGATACTGTCGATGGTTCATTGAGGGATTTTTGAAGATAGCAAATCCAATCATGGAATTGCAGAAGAAAAATAAGAAGTTTGTTTGGACCAAGAAATGTGCGGAAGCATTTTGGAGGCTGAAGGATTTGTTGACAAAAACATCGATACTAAAGGTCCTAGACATGGACGCAAACTGCTTGGTATGCACTGATGCATCCAAGGAAGGCTTAGGCAGGGTCTTGATGCAAGACGAGCGAGTGATTTCTTACATTTCGAGGAAACTGAGAAGGCATGAGGAGAACTGTGCGACACATGATTTGGAGTTGTTAGGCATCGTTTATTCCTTGAAGGTTTGGAGGCACTACCTTGTTGGATGAAAATTTGAACTAAAGACCGATCATCGTGGACTACAACACATCTTTACATAAAGCAACCTGAATGTGCGACAACGACGTTGGTCAAAATTTCTTAGTGAGTACGACTTCGAGATTACTTACATAAAAGGAACAATGAACTGATTGGCTGACGCATTGAGTTAGAGACTGCGCATCTTTTCGGTGTTGCCTCTTCAGATGAATCTATGTGAAAATATTATAACTTTACAACATGACGATGACTAGTACAAAGAGGTCGAGGATATTATCAGACCAAACACAATGATGGTACCATGATTTGAAGGATTTTTGTTTGATAGCAATGGATTATTGAGGTTTAAAAATCATATTTACGTACCGCCAAATGGCAATTTGAGGATGTTGATCCTGAACGAGGATCATAGAGCAGTTTAAATGGCTCACCTGGGAGTCGCGAATATGAGGGCAAACCTTAAACCCTTATTCTTCTGGAAGGGAATGAAGGCAGACATAGTCAACTATGTGGCCAGATGTCTAGAATGTTAGTTGGTAAAGGCTGAACATAGACACCTAGCAGGGTTACTACAACCACATGCTATTCCGGAATTGAAATGGGAGGTTATTTTGATGGATTTTATTGTTGGATTGCCACTGACGGCAAGGATAAATGACTCGATTTTCATAGTAGTAGACACTCTGAAAAATAATGCTCACTTTATTTCTGTGCGTACGACGTATCAGACACCTGACATAGCTAGAATTTTCATCAGTGAGATTGTGAGGCTGCATGGTGTGCCTAAGAGGATTATATCCGATCGAGGATTGATGTTTAATGGACGATTTTGTATGAGTTTCCAAGAGGCCTTGGGAACCCAACTTAACTTTAGTACTGCATATCACCCATAGAATAACGGGTAGACCAAATGGATGAACCATACCTTGGAGGAGATGTTGCACATGTACGTGATGGACCAACAAAATCATTGGGAGGAATTCTTGCCACTAGTGGAGTTCTCTTATAACAACAATTACCAGAGCACCATTAAGATGGCGCCTTTCGAGTTTCTTTACGGGCGACCGTGTCGAATGCCTTTGAGTTGGGATCAGCTTGAGGATAGGGTCCTGGTAGGACCAGAAGTGATCCAAGAAATGGAAGAGAAAATGCAAACAATAAGACAAAGGATTAAAGAAGCACAGGATTGACAGAAGAGTTATGCTGATGCGCACCATGTTGACCATAGTTACAAAGTCGGTGATCGAGTCTTCTTGCGGGTTAAACCACATAAAAGTTTGATCTAGTTTGGGAAGGGAGATAAAATCTCTCCTAGGTTCATCGGACCTTTAGAGATTGTGGATAGAAAGGGGCCCATGGCCTATCGACTAACCTTTCCTGATTCTTTGAGGCGTATGCATGATGTTTTTCATGTATCTATTTTGAGACATTATATTAGTGATCCTACAGATGTTATTGACATGAGTTCCTTGTAGGTATCGGATGAGGGAGTGCTCACAGCTGATCCAGTCCTCATCTTGGATCATCGTGTTCGATAGCTACGACGTCGAATGGTAGATCAGGTCAAGGTCTAGTGGGACAATTATAGTCCACACTCACGACCTGGGAGGACGCATATGATATGTGCCAACAGTTTCCATTTTTGTTTAATTGATAGAATTATGATACTGTGATACACATTATTTGGCACTTATACTGTGAAACTTTGGGATGAAGTTTAGAACAAGAGAGGTTGTATGTAACATCCCTCTCTAGCGCATCGAGTTAACTTATTCTTTGATGACACTTGCTCACAAGTCATCCAAATTATTATGCTATTAAAAATTTTGATTTGATTATGAGGCGTTATGGGTTGATGTCATGTTGTTTTACTGCATTGGCATAGACAGGTGCTATTGACTCGGTTTACTGAGTGTGTAGGGTTTTGGACCTTGAGGATGCAAAGGCATCGATGGAACCCCTTGGACTTTGGATCGAGTCAGGGAGTGTGCCATTGCGGTTTGATTGTTTTACTATGATATTAGTGCATCTAATTAGATGATATGATATGGATATGTTCTGACATAATTTGTGATGATACAGGCTGACGATAGCTTTCCGACTAGACTCACATGTGGAATAAAAGGGTCACGCATGACTACCAGAGATGTTGAGGGAGAGGTGTGGACAACAACCCTGCCATAGCCTACTAACACTCCCAACGTGGCTCGAACTGTAGGTTAACGATTACCTAGTTTGAGAGGACCCACGATGCCATGAGGGAAAACTGTGACAGTCACTCACGATGATTCTAAGCAGCACGCAATAAGGCCGCGGCCTTATTCCTTAGAATCCCTTAGTCTCACACAAGTTCACCTAGTGGAGTATTGACTCCAGGGGTTATTGATGTCTACCAAGTCAGTCAAGAGGCAAGTGGCACCCTTGGAGTACGTGGTGCATCCTGAAGGGAATGTCGTGCAAGAAAAATGGAGAGTGGCGAGTGGCACCCTTGGAGCATGTAGTGTGTCCTGAAGGGCACGTCGTGCAAGGGAACAGATGAGGCGAGTGGCACCCTTGGAGCACCTAGTGTGTCTTAAAGTGCACGTCGCATTGTTAGTGATAGAGGAATGAACCTAGATGGCCTTAGGATGAATAATGGGTTAAGTAATTTTTAAAACAATTTCCCTAATTAAATGTCGCCCAATAAAAAATTTAAGGTCTAAGTCTAAATTACGCTAGTGGTAAAATTTTGTCTACCTTTAAAAAATAAAAAAAATAAAAAAATAAAATAATAATAATTAAAATAAAAACAACTTAAATAATAATTATGGTCTTCATAAAATCTTGTAACATGAAGGGAGTAAGAAATTAAAGTATTCATAAAAAAATCTGTTGGAATTAATTGTTTTATCCTTTTGATAATTTAAAATATACTAATTAAATCATAAAAGGGAAAAAGGGTTAAAATTCCACACCTGCCTTTTTGAGTTCTAAGTAAAAAGGGGAAAGAGGGAAAATCTAAAATATTAGGAAACTAGGAAAAGAGGTAAACATAAAAAGGAAAAAAGGGAACTTAAGGGAAAAAGAGGAAAGTCAACTTAGTAGAGAATCTACCATTTAAGAGCTTTCTAATTTAAACTGAGTTAGCAATTTAATAATAGGGAAAGCCTTTAAAACCTGTGAGGGAATTTGGGGACACCTAGGAGTGATTCTAGGAGTAACTCTAGGTGGGTGATGGAAATAATATAATTAACTATTTAAAGAAAATAAACAATGGAGGAATGTAGGGGATGGGGGACACTTGTACGAAGAAGAATTTTTAGGATTTTTTTTTTTTAATTTTAATTAAATGAGATTTTAGGAAAGAAAGGAAGTTCGAAAATCTTTATAATGAAGGAGGGAGAAGGATGAAGGAGGATCTTATGTTTATGTAACGTTACGCTGTAGGAATATATACTTGATTGATTTAACTTGTGGGAGTTGGGATACCCATCTCGGTAAGGGGTGGTAGGTCAGCCTTGTGAGGCGAGCTGGGAGCTAGTTGAATTCTCTGGATAGTGAGTGTGTGGCCCTTTGCATCTCGGGGGTCTAAGGGGGAAGAAGAGTACCCCTAGCATTGGATGGGAGGTACCGGTGAAGTCTCGATGGTTGACGAGTGGGAGTTGTACGGAGCGTGCGGGACGTCATTCAGAGCAAGTGATCAGGCAATGGTATGCTCTTTTCATTTTGTATGGTAGAATACATTAGGACTTATGCTTGGTTCTGCTTATTTAATGGAGAAGTAAAATGATGTTTTAAAAAAATAAATGAATGAAACTTTTCTTAGCCTAGCTCAATGGTTGTTTTCTCCTATGGCCTTTGTTTTCCTGCATGTCCTAACCGCCTGGCTGTGATTGATTGTGTCCTTAATGGTCATTTTCCTTTCATCCTTAGTTTACCATTCCTCGCCTGAGTAGTCAGTCAGGAGCCTGATCTATGGTCATCGCCTTAGCGTTAAAAGACCTATGGATCTCAACGCCCTTCCTTTTTGTGCAAGGATGATGAAGCGAAGGATGAACCTATTAGCCATCTACCTCTGTTGTTGTCCTTGGAAGTTGTCACCTTGCACCTTGATGTGATCATGTAACTCTACCAATTTGATTGTTGGCAAAGTTTTTCTTCATCCTCGACTTGTTTTTATCTCGTCATTATCTCATTTTTACCTTGTGTGTATATTTGGATGGATCAATTTTAACCCAGCTTTTGTTCTTAGATAAACTTTGAATCAGCATGGTATTGGTACCTTAGAAATGAAAAAATGATTTTAGTCCCTGTCTGCATCCTTATATTTGTATGTTGGAAATAAAAAAATAAAAAAACAACGTTTTCCATTCCTGTTAGTAATTTAATTTTTCTTGGCCCATGATTGATATGCTTTTAAACGATCTATGTCTACGTTATTTTTCTGGACTGTGATTTTTCTCATGCCAGTATTTAAAAAAAAAAAAGATTAATTTTTATCTCTGTTTCCTTGGCATTTGAGTATCGGGAAATGACGGTAATCATGATTTTTCTCTCTACGATTAGAATGGTATATTGGAATGGATAACTAAATAAATTTTGTGTCTGTTGTTTTACATTATGTTGTTTGATTCCAGACATGTCGGCATTGGGTTTAAGTTCACCTTTCCTTTGGGGACTCCATCTTACTCCTTCCCGGATTGTATTTACCTTACATCTGCGATTGTAGACATGACTTGTTGTGACACCCTTTTTAACTACGATTTCCTGTACAGTTGGCTCGATTTTTAGTTGTTTGCTTGGGTTTTCAACCCGCCCCTTTTCCTTGATAAGAGACTAGATGAGTCACATTCTAGATTATACCTACATATGACTATGTATCATAGCTTAGGCAATGAATTAAAGGTGGGTCAGTGTTTTGTATCTTCCTGGTAGCATTGTTTATTTCACAATGTTGTATTGTGATTCCAATGCATGAGGCTGAAGGACAATGTGAATTTTTCTAATGAAACTAGAGCAACGATCCCACCCTTCGTTTGTAATTGTGTTACCCTTGTTGATAGAAATTTTTCCTGCCATTATGAAGGCTACGTTTTACTTTTATCTGAAAGCGTATAACCATGTGTTTTCCTGGCTTTTACGTGACGACAAGTTTAATTGGCTCCAAAACGCGAGTCGAATTGGCTCCATAGTTCTGACAACTTTCTGTTAATTCTGGGCAATGTTATTTATTGATTGGTTAGCATTGATAACAACATTTAATTTGCGTTGAATAGAGTAGATACAAATTCCTTTTAACTGCATAACAACATTCAAATTTTGCATTGAACGACACTCCCTTGAAAACAACCACTTATATTTTAGACAAAAGTTGCATTTCAGTGGTGGACATATTTTTATTTATTTGATGGATAGTTGATGTAATGGATATCACTGATAGGTGAGTTTATATTGATGGACAATTGATGTAATGGTTATCACCGATAATATATAACCTGTGATATTTATAAGGAGGTTGTTTCATAGTGTTGCATTAATAATGATAGAAATATATTGATAAGGTTAAAATTGTTGTGCCCATTAAATGGTTAATATAGATTGGTGTTGGTTGACTATTTAGGACTTGTCAGTTTAGAAAACCTTAAATTAACTTAGACCAGACTGGTCATTTAACCTTAATATTGATTTTACCAGACCTAATGGTTAAAGTAATTTTTTCTTAGTGTTAGTAATGACTTATCTAAGAGGGATTAATTGATTCCATTTAGAGTTAATTTAGAGGGCACATTGATGACCAAATTATCTCTTAGACTTGCTCCATTTATTTGCATTAACGTTAATTTAGATGGTAATTGTAGGTTTAGGTCTCTAATATGAATTAAATTAGATTAGTCAATTAGATTGTGATGATGGGCATGGTATTTAAACTTGCTAAATTGGTTGTATCTAATGTTTATTTGATTGTATATGAATGGCTAGTTTATAATTTAGACAAGCTAGTTAGATCTTATTAATGATTAATTATATTTTTAATTATTAATCCAGTCGAAGATTTAGACTTGCTTAGTAATGTCCATTAAATGTTGATTTAGATGGTACTTTGATGACACTTTGTAATTTAAAATTGAGCAAATGAATTTGTTTTAAGGCTAATTTAGATTGTAACTTAATGATATTCTGCATTTTAGACATGCTAAGTTGGGCTTGTAATAGATGATTAAAATAGACTGTAACTATTGACTAGCTTGACTCAACGATGGATCGGGGTATTAGTGAAGTCATTTCTAGCTTGCGCTTCCCGTTGAGGGTGTTGATGTTCATTCTAATTAATGTTCGTACTTGGTCTTGTAAAACATTTAATGTTCTTGGTTTTCTCACTGTAAGAGATTCTAGTTACTTGCGTAATTGTTTTGGGTGCGTGGGGTTGTTAGGATGATTGTCCGTATATTAGTAGGCTTTGTCTGCTTGTTCCGAGCAGGATGTAGACACCTCCTTGTTCCTCAGAACAATCACCATCCTTGAGACCTTAAATGGTCAAAATCGATGGGAACCTAGGCTTGAGCGTTGCTTATGTGTCCTGGAGGTCCTAACCATTGCAGGGTAGGACGGGCAGGTAGTCATTCTTATTCTTCATCGGTTGAATGTCGTACATTGCTTCCAGGTGCTTGATGTGCTTTTATGATTGGTTGTTATGTTGTTTTTATGTGAGTTTCATGTGTTGTGTTCATTGTCATGTTGCGATGTTGAGTATAATGTCATTATACCTTCCTACACAAACAAACAAAAAGAAAATTGCACTTGTTATGTGAGGCTTGTTGTTGTTGTTACACTAGCTCTGTATATATTCCAATACACAGTTGATTTTCTTGATCATTAGTTCCCCCATAACTATTATATCCTTCTTTGCTACCATCATTTCTTTGATACACAAACTTTTTATGCTTATTAAACTTAATCAAATTTATATGTTTACATCTTCCTACATATGGGCTTTCTCTAACAAAATTCTTCAAATTAATTCTTCCCAATTTCCAAATCAGATTCTAGATTCAATCATTCACTATCGATTATTCTATATTGTGTCATATTCATCATAATTTCCATTTAAATATTCTAAGCTTCTTTGCTACATTTATTTGAATTTGTTGACATCAATGTCTCAATGTTCTATTACTTGGTGGAATTTATTATTTCTCTCTCTATTATTTAGACACTTTAACATAGTGCCTAAAATTATCCTCCTATGGTCCAAAAATTTCAACAAGAGTGACACTTAATGAATTTTCACGATTTCAATGTATCTCCAACTTGATAAAACTCAATATTTATAGGTTTTTATAGGGTTCTTTCATAACGACTTCAACTTTTCTTATTCTCAATTTCTACATTCGATTCCACATTTGATCATTCCCTATCGATTCTTTTGTTTGTGTCACATTCCTCCTAAATTGAATGTAGGAGCCTCAATCCCACCAATCAAATCCAACATTTTTCTTACCTCCTCTCATCATTTCACAATTGATACATACTCAATTCAGAAGTTTACTTGTCAGCTTTCACTAGGTTCCAAGTTGTTGATTTTCACTCTCACTTAGATGCTTTTTTTCATCAACAATTTCCATATCGTACACTTCGCCCATTTACTATCACATTTGGATATGTTGACATGTACGTCTCAATGTTCCAGTACTTAGTGGAATTCATTTTATTTATCACTCCATCGTTTAAACACTCATAAACGAATGGTAGGTTACTCGACTACTCTCATTAGGTTTGACATTCAATATATTTGAACTCTAGAACCAATCATTTCGTTTCTAGAGTTCAAATAATATATATTCTCTCAAACATCCATTTTGCAACATCCTTCCACCATAAAAATCGATTCACATAACAATTTGCATAAATAGTCCTATTAATACTTATATATATTAAAATTCACACATGACTATGTAGATATTATACTAATGAAAGTGATTTATATTCAACTCCCTTCTCAAATCTCCATATCCATATATTCTTGATGGTCTATCCATTTAATCCAATTTTTAATTCCATAAAACATGCGACTCCCACTTCCTCATTTTTTTGTAACCATCAATGAGGTTCATTCTATACAAATTCCTACTACCTATAAATGCTAACTTGATGTGTCCATATTTACCATCACATAGAATATGAATTCAATTATGACTTTGTATAATAATGAACAAAAAATTTACCAATATTCGACATAATATATTTATGATAGATATTCATGACTGCAATCCACTAGAAGAAATTTGGACAAATTAGAATCCCCTCTCACATTCATTCCTCTTAAACCATCAAATCACTTCTAACTTACAGTTTTCAATATATATCCACTCAAAGAAAACTCAATAACTTATACTCATACCTCAAGTTCTTTCATAACCTACTTCACTTTCCTTATCTAAATTTGCAAATCATATTCTACATCTCATTGGTCACTATAGATCCCTTTTGTGTTGAGTCATATTCATCCTAAGTTAATGGTCAACACTTCAATCTCACCCACCAAGTTTGAAATTGTTTTTCTCTCATCTCCTCATTTTGTAAGAAATGCATTCTCAATCAACATATTTACATATTCTTCTTCAATAGCCTTCCTCACAATGATGATTTTCGATCTCCACCCTAACTTAGAAAATGCAATATGTACAATTTAGAATGCCCTCTCACATTCATGCCTATTAAACAATCACATCACTTCTAACTTACAATTTTCAATACATCTCCACTCAAATAAAACTCAATAATTTACACTCATACCTCGAGTGCTTTCATCACCTACTTCACTTTCTTTATCTAAATTTCCAAATCATATTTTGCATCTCATTTTTCACTATATATCCTTTTTGTGTTGAGTCATATTTATCCTAAATTAATGGTCAACACTTCAATCTCACCCACCAAGTTTGAAATTGTTTTTCACTCCTCTCCTCACTTTGTAAGCAATGCACTCTCTATTGACAATTTTACATATTCTTCTTCAATAGCCTTCCTCACCACCACGGTTTTTGATCTCCACTCTATTGAGTACTCAACACACCCTAAAAGTTTTGCGACTATTTCCTTTTGGGTACCACCCTATAGTTTAGTTTTGACTATTTTCGTCTCATCTTGAAACTGATCCTTTACTTCTCTTATATGTTTCACGTTTTAATTGATTAAAAGTTCACTTGAACATACAATGAAGAATCATCTTAACTCTAAAATACTTAACAACTACTTGAGGAATCAACGACCCAGTTTTTTCCCGACTCATAGGAGAATTTCGGCATTGGCGAAAGATGATGGTTGGAAAGACCATTTGGAGAGTCAAAGTAGTCGAATACCAACCCTCAATGGTGTCGACTGATAAAATGTTTATTTCCTGTGAATAAACCTTGGGAAGGATTTTCACCAAAGACCGATTCGATCAGCTTCAACAGAAATATGTAATAATGCACACCACACGAAAGAAAGAGTAAACCCCCCGATATCCAACCCCTATATCATTGGCGTCGAAAGTTTCATCAATGGCCTATCAATGTAAGTACACACTCTGATAATAATTGATCCCTGATTCATTCTCCAAGTGACGTGACGTGCTGACCCGGAGTGTGGTAGGTATGTTGCAATCACGTTTCTCAATTAATCCGTGGATCGTGCATTAGTTAATGACTCGTGCGTGAATCAAAAGGAACCATTAAATTCATTGATACAATGCATCTCCATTCATGCCTCCACCATCAACCAGACATAATTTATCCGCAAAAAATCCGATAGTGGTTTATTTTGAATTTTCATTCATAACTCGTATTAACTAATTGATATGACCGATAGTATCTCCAAGTTATATTCCTTTCGAGTCATTTTGTATGATCCCATTCTGCGCAACAAGAAGTTCAGGGCAGACAGGAGAGCAAAGCTAATAGTCCACAGGAAGCGTTCAAAGTCTAGTGAGTATTAAAATGTTATCTTATCCAACATCATAGGTATGGGTTCGCTTATTGTTTTTTTTTTTTTTTTTCACTTTGTTTGATATATTCTCACCCAACGCTACCCTGCACACATGCTCAAATGACATTTTAAATTACAAGAATAATACCTCCGAAGAAGTCATCCACTAGGAAATCTCCAAGAGCCCCTAAGATGTAGGATTCTAAAGTAGGATAAGGGTCCTCCCCATTAGTTACAAGGCAATTAGATTTCATTCCCAAACCAATATCCGTCATTAAGAGAATCACCGAGGAGCCTTTTGTCTAGCCCCTAGATTTTGGAGACACAGAGGCAAGTATTGGAGCCAAGATGGCATTTCCTTGTTGGGAAGAAGTTTTCAAGAAAATCAAGAAAGAGGAACCCCTCGAATATACCTCGCATACTGATCCTGAAACGAGGAAGATCAATGATGAGGTCCTCCCCAATATTCGCAGGGATTATCTGCACAACGTAGCAAGCCAATCTCTAGTATTTCTATGCATTGAGCTCTTGAAGTGGATCATTGACCACACCGATGCCCAAAAGTGTTTGATTAATGATGATAACGATGAGTGCGTTGGAGTCTTCATGCCATCAGAGGTTTAGAACTACTATAAGCTCAAATATTCCAAGCTAAAGATGAGCACAGATTTTGTCTTAAGTTTCTATGCCTCACACGATACCAGCAAAATCATGTCATCTTGGTGGAGAGAAGACAAAAAATTCATGAATCAGACTGTTGGTTGGTACCCAATGACCAATCTTAGGGAACCATACATATATTTCATGGCTTTACTTTATAGGCTACATGGGGAAAAAATTTGTTCCCGATTTTCAGAGGCTTGGATGCCTCTAGATTTTACAATCGCTATTTCAAGCACAGGCTTCAACTGGGGTGCCATCATCTCCAAACAGTTAAGCACCTGCATAAAACAAGCTCAGGAGATGAAGGAGGAAGATACACCTGACTTCTACATGGCTTCGTATCTACTAGACGTGATATGCATCAGGAACACTTTTTTTGGGATGAATTTGAATTGACATGCTTCAGAACTAGCTGTCCATGTATACTTCAACATCCTATGGGAAAACAGGTACAAAAAACCTATGTTGTTATCTCTGACCAATTTATTGCACACATTTTCTCCTTTCTCTTCAAAAGAGAGTGCCCTAGATTATCAGATGAATCAAAGAAGGTTATAGCCAAAATTGGCCACTAGTATTTGGAAGAACACATAAACTACATTGGAGTTTTCGGTGCCACAGGAGAACCCCACTTGTTACCCATTTATGTTCCCGACCGGCCAGTGTTAGGGGAAATTTTCTATCAAACCATCCTGCAAGGATACAATGCAAATTTAGTAAAAGACAAGAAGAGGGCTTTCATACCCTATGGGTTTCATATTGGATTCTACGTGGTCAAAGATATCGCACATGATAAACAACTTGGTCTAATTCAATTGTAATTTCACTTCCAGACTGGCCGATTTCACAAACACGATCGCAAGGGATTCATTCTACAACACACATCACAGGTATCATCATGTTGGCCATATGTCGATGATCAGTTTGAAGATGAAATATTCATTGAAAATGCCCAAGACTGGAATGTGGTGGTGTCCAGGAGAATTGATCCTCGAGGAACCAGGTTTAGAGCTATGAGACACGAAGAGAAGGAAACATTTATGGAGCAAGTGGTTCAAGAAATTAGCCGATTCCCAGGAGAAGCAGTTGCACATGAATTGGCTGAATAAATTAGCTGACACCTGGGAGAAGCAGTTTCACATGAATTGGCTAAAGAAATAAGTGATTTCGAAGAAGAAATTGAAGCCACGAGAACTCACCAGGAATCCCCAGTACAAATCAGGGATCTTCCGGAAGATCAAGCTGCATGAGAAAAGGGTACGTTGTTGTTTCAACAAACCGACTTACTGATGAAATAGATGCGGGATGAACCATACTTTTTAATAGGACATGAAGCCTCAACTAATGTTCAGAGTATCTCGATGGAGGCAAATGATCACGGGTCCACAGTCCTCAACAATTACCATGGGTTAGGCAACCCTGAACCCACAACATCACCGATCGATCCTTCAGAAGAAGGGACAACTCAACCCGAGGCAGGTCGGGTCTTGATATAGACACAAGTGCCCAATACCTTAAGTACTCTTATACATATTTTTAGTGACGACGAGAGTCTGGAACCCACTCACAACACCTCGGTGTGAGTCCAAGAAGAAAAAGGTCCTGAGAGAATCACTTCCTCTGAGCCCAAATTCCAAGACAAGCAAGCCTCACAGATGGAAACAAGGTCTGAAGGTGGCCTTGAAACAAGAGAATCCGACAGACAGGAAGCAGAAGAAAGACTAAGTGGCGAAACTCCACAAAAGAGAATCGACAACTCTATGACCAGTGAAGAAGAAAGTAATGAGTCTGTGCCCGATGCTTCCATCACACTCAATATTAAAGTCCTAAGTGAACCACAAGAAGATGACGAATCTGAAAAATAGAGCGAAGAAATATGAGAAACCACCCCTGAGCGAATGTACACCACACGTAGTCTGAGAAACAACTTCTCATGGGGATATCGACAGATACCAGAACCCATGGATGAAGTAGCAGACATATATGCGATCTCTTACAATCAAAATAGGAAGGCCATCATTCAAAGGATGACGAAGAGGCGAAGGATCACTTTGGATCAATCCATCTTGGTTACCATAGAAGAGAACCTAATAAACACTATAGACAATCGCACGTCTGAACTGATCATCATAGGAAAATCCCTCTGAAATGCCACCCAAGACAGAGCCAGGAGAGATGAAAAGGAACTAGCCGACACCCAGGAGGAAATCAAACACATGCGCCATCTTGTTCAATACTATAAAGGGGCCACATAGAACATTGCATATTTGAAGGAAGAATTCAACAGATTTTATAACAATTTCAATAAGGAAAGGCACCTGTTGACCAAAAACATAGTTGAATTTCAGGAGGATACTCTTATGGCACTCGTGACATGCAAAGAGATGGAAAAAATGGCACAAAAAGGAACAATTAGCGGTAGAGAGACTCAAATAAATTGAAGTGGTCCAGTAGGTGTGAGAATGGGAAAATCATGGAATTTGACTGGTTGGAAAAATTAGTTTCGACCGCATGAAGAAATATGTCGAATACTGGGCAAAGATGACTCAGGACCCATACCGAGAAATACAAAAGCAATGGGCCAAGTTCCAGAAACACTGGGGTAAAATCAATAAAATAATGAAAGATGTCGGTCTCCCCAAATTTGGCACACCTGATGAATTCACTAACCTAAGAGATGTTATCAAGACACACTCCATACAAGACTTGCTATGGGTCGAAGGGTGCACAAAAGTCACCGATGCAATGCTAGGACAAGTGCAACAATTCGCAGGTCATTCGATTTGAGATTGAGCCATGCTACAATTGCTAAACTCAAGTTTGGTAAAATACTGGGCACATGCAGTAGACATCAAAGGAGCATACGCTGCCCCTATGGAACAACACAGGTTCCCATGGGCTCAAACCTATGAAAATCTGTTTATCAGTTGGTCTAAATATGAAAGAAGCCACCCTTTTCAAGAGGTGTCTCAGGTGGACCGTTGAAAGAAACTATTGGATGACCACTCTACGTTGCAATTTTTGTTTGGAATAAATTGTATTTAGCCATTAATTACAGTTGAATTTTATATTACAAACAAAGACATCGATCAATGAGTAAAGGGTCGATGGTTGTTGTAAGAAATCCCTTTTTTTGTGGCTGTTGATAATTATTTTGAGACTGTTTTGAATTGAGAAGTCCTTCTGGGCCGAAGACAAGCTATTTTCATGAGATGTATGTGATTGGAGTTGGAGAAGAATTACTTATTTTCCTATTCCATGAATGATGCAGTAAATGAGTAAGAGTAATTAATTATGTTGTCAAGTTATCTGGTGCAATGTCTTGATGTTCTTTTCTTTAATGATAAGAATAAATCATTGTGTTGTTATGTGATGAATGTTATGGTAGATGAATTATTTTTCTTACCATGATATTGATTGCTTATGTGTTTTCTTCTGTTAAAATTAGTTTTTCTTTCTCATACAATAATTGGATGCTCATTTGGTTAATGTATTATTACTAGGCCCTGTGGCATAGAATCACTGTCTGCATGTTTGAGTAGTGGGTTATCCCAAGCTCGACCTCTACCCTCTAGTTAAAACCTCTGTCCCCTTGTTATTTGTCAAGTTGGTTTATACTGGATTGCCTCTCTCATATCAGCCCCACCCAAGAGAAATACAGAAAAGGAACTATCCTAACTAAAGGAAGAGCCTTCACCAGAAAACACAAAGCCCATTGATAATTTGGCCAGATCACAAGATATGGAGAACCATTCCACTCCAAACGTTGTAGAGTCTAAATGGGCCTCAGTGGCAGGTTTGGTTCCTGCTGTTGAATCAGGGGATTTAGGCCCCATCAATAGAACTTGCGCTAGAAGTAGGGCCACAATGAATGGCTGAGTATATAAGTTATATGATATTTCAAACAACCTACAGAATCATAAGGGCCCACATGCATGGATAGTCATCTGACAGACAACCTAGGCTTACCAAGTACTCCCAAAGTGGATAACTCACCCAATTATGAGGAAGGACCTTTTCACCCTGAAATACCTTACGCTCTCCCTCATGAGGAAGTGAATCAATTCAGAAGAATTACCAGAGCCTACGCTCGGAAAATTGGTGTGTTTCCCTTCACCCCCATCCTTCCCCGAAGAAAATAATAAATCATATTAGTAGCTAGTACTCCCGATGAAGTTTTCATACACTCTGTCAAAGAGTTAATAGATTTCACGATTACCAAAATTCAAGAGCCTCTTGATCTAATACCCGAGACACCAGCTGGAGACATCTATGAACATAACGAATTTTCAGAAGAAAAAGAGTTTGACTCTGACTTCGAAAAGATGGAAGGGAAAAATGGTCATGGGGAAGAAAGAGAAGTTCCACTTTGAGACAACCAACCTTGGTTAGTCGGAGACATTGTGGCCATCCCGAGATGAGTACACAATCTTCCTTGACACTCGGAAAAGATGTTGCCCAAATATGATCCTGAAACTTCAAGTTTGCTCGAAGATCACATCAACAAATTCATACTCGTGATCAAACTTATGAACGCTCAAAATGAAGATGTAGTATGCATACTTTTCCCATACACATTTGAAAATTCGGCTTCCACGTGGTATTTTAATTTTCTGGTAGGATCCATAACCAGTTGGACTAAATTCCAAAAGGATTTTCTAGACAAATTTGCGGAAGAAACTACTACGGGAGCCTTGATGGCTGAGTAGTTCGCATCCACCATGACCCCAAAATAAAGGGTCAAATATTTCAATCAAATATTCACACCCATCCTAAACAAATTCCATCATGTGGTGAAACCAACTCAAGAATTTAAAATCGAAGTTTATGCCAACGCGCTCCCGAATTCTATTTCCATGTCTGTTAAAAGAGCCGCCAAACAAACCCTTGCAGAAAATTTTGAAGAAGCCAAGATGATAGAATTCCATATGAAAGGATGTAAAGAAGGCCAAGTTTCTCTGGTGAGCAAAGAAATCCAACCTCCCCATAGAAGAGGACTCCTTCTGACCAGACTGCCAGGGAAGCCAGTTGAACAAAATCTCAACAAAGGTAATGGAGATATAGAAGATTTGCAGCACATGGTCAAGAAACTATCAAATGAGATTATAGACATGAAAAAGAGCATAGGGGAAGGAAGCCAAGGCCAAAGACCCTATAATCCTTTCTTTAAAATAAATCATCCTTTCAAAGAAATTGAACCTCCCCAGACCAACTTAAACATTGACCTAGGGAATGTCACTTCTGATTCTTTCTGTGCTTATCACCAAGAGAACCACTTGGAGAGATAATTCCCTCAATGGGTCCATGCCATGAATTTAATGGCCAGCCATTTTCTGGATGAATTTTACCTGAACGAACAGTCAAGAAGTTTGACCATGAATAGTGTAGACTATAAATAATTCGACCCACCACGAGACACAACCATGATGATATGGGATCCCATCGTGATCGCATCTTCAGGTGACCTGTTTGAGTCCTGAGAACAACCTGCAGAGGTATCGAAAGTGAAAACACATAGCAAGGGCCAACCCAACTCAAATGATGTTGACACCCACTGGGCCTCGCAAACTAAGCTAACTTATGACTGCCTAAAGATTCCTTTCTCCCTCGATAAAAGGCCTATAAGAATCCACACCCAAGATTCCCCCAAACTAGAGTATAATGTAGTTGAATATTTGAAGAAGATAAAAGCTAACATATAAATTATGGATGTATGAAGAATTCCTCAACAAAAGGACTTCCTATGGTAAGCTCTGAATTCGGTAGGAAACCTGACCAACAACAATAGTAAGAAAAAGACTCTCCCCCTGACATATTTAACAAACAAGCCAACCATGAACATCTTCTTAGAAGGTAGGAAAGAAAGACCTTTTGTGCTGCCCTTCCTTTTGATGTTTGAAGTCTTCAATAGGAATCTTCACAATTTCCTGGTCGATTCGAGGGCATCCTCTCATGTCATGCCCTTAGCCGTATGTAATAAATTAGGTGTCATCCCTCTCAAAAGTGATAAACATGTCATACAACTAGATAGAACCCAAGTAAAGGTCATGGGAGAGCTCAAATATGTGATAATCAAGATAGCGATGCATCCTAATTTCATGCAGGTCATTGACATCATTGTGGTGCACATCCCTGAGGCATATGGACTATTGATGAGCCGAGATTGGTCTGAAAAGATGAATGGATATTTCAGTACCGACTGGGCACACCTTTGGCTGCCACTGAAGCGATACAATAACATGATCATAATCAATAGGGAAAGATATCTGAAACATATGGTCACTGATCTGGAAACCCCAAACGAACTAGCCTCTACCGACTTCCCCATATTGGGAAACTATTCTTGTGATTCTCACTTCAAAAAATTTGCTCCTCTCATGTCCAGTGTTCTGGTTACTCAAAACTCCGAAATCATCTTTTGAGAAGAATCCTCGATGCCGATAGGAGATACCCTCTTATGTTAGAGCCCTGCACTAGGAATTCTAGAGGAAGAGGTCGGAGAACAGAACACGAGCGAGGAGAGAGAAAGGAGAAATTATCGTTCACAAATTTGGACCCTCTATTTTGATGGATCTAAATCACAAAAAGGGTCAAGAGCTGGGTGCATACTCATAGATCAGAGGGATAAACGTCATTTCCTGTCCTGTATACTAGAATTCAAATGTACCAACAATACTATCAAATATGAATCTCTAGTACAAGGGTTAAAGAAAGCCATAGATTTGGGTATCAAGGAATTGAAGGTTTTCGGGGATTCTGAGATCATTGTTAGACAAGTAAGGAATACTATTCATTGTAAGTCGCCTCATCTTAAGAACTACTAGCAAGAGGTGCATAGGATAATGTAGCATTTTGACGCTTTCAATATCACCATGATCCCAAGAGGAAAAAACGTTCTTGCTGACTCCTTGGCCACAACTGCTTTTCGACTATTGCCTTTAGAATATTATGAAGCCTCTCGATTTACTGTGGAGCTGCTCTATAGACCAACGGTGCCAAATAATATTTCCAATTGGAAGGTCTTTGAAGGATATGAGCAAATCATAAAATTCTTGACCAATCAAGACAATTTCAAAGACTTGGCCATAGATGATGAAGAATTCTGAGAGAAGAAAACTGAGACCAATCCCCGAACAAAAAAAGATGTTGGAAAATTGAAATCCCACACAATCCCCAAGGGGATAGCTAATCTAGAAATTATTTTTGATCTAGAGGATCATTTTAAAGACCCCAAAAATGCAAAGACTAGTGTTGACCCAAAAATAAGCTCTGGGCTCAACATGGTGTTTTACACAGTTATTTCTCCATAAACACCCCTTGGTGCTATGGTTCTAGTCAAAGATAGTGGTGGGGGTCATAGTTACTATGGTCTCTACCCTTGAAAGAGTATCAATTTTTTGCCTTCAAGGAGAAGTGGACCTTCCCATGACATTTCTTCCTCATGTCAAGGCTGTTCGGTTCAGGTTTCATGAGATAAACACACACTTTATAAGAATTTTAACATTGGTCCCCTTTGCCCATCACTAGGTGGGTCCCTTGTGGATGGGGTTCTTATGTAAAGAATAAGATGAAATCTAGTCATGTTTCAGGGAATAAAACACTCCCATTTGGTAGTCATCAGGACAATATTTTCAACAAGCTATCATGAACCTGATTCCAATTCCATATGACCCCATACAAGGGACACAAAGTCAACATCACCCGAATGGCCAAGACCAATGGCTGTGACTTCCTGGTTTTATTATATTCAAATTATGGTCTCAAAAGGAAAATAAAACCTAGACATGGTGTAGGGAAGTGCGATACCTTTTTAACGGTATATCCCTTGCTTGGTTTCGACCCCCGGTTGGCAAGAACGAGATTTCATAAGTTCATGACCACTATTAGACACCAAATTGGTTGCAGTGATTCAAGGTTTAAAATTGGTGAGTAAAGAGTTCTATATCAGAGATCCAATGCTTCCACATTGTAATAAACTCAGATACCTTTCCAACAAATTCTCATTTCCCTCATTCTGACCTTGGATGGCCCGGTTAGAGCTGTCACAAGTTGATCAATTATTTCGGGCAAATGAGGTCCACCAACTCTCATGGCAGGGTTTCATAATAGCTATGATAGTCATCAATGACCCTATAAAAAAAATCTATTGTCACCTTGCTGAATTACTCATCAACACCTTTTCAATGGTACCTCATTTGCCTCAATTGGATATCATATGGATATTTGACACCTTTCGCAAGATTGGGTTCCATGTGGGCTCAACAGCAAGTCAGGAGTTTTAAGCAACCACTGTTCTAGGCTGAATTTGAGGGATGAGGTGGTATTGTCTCAAGTTGGTGATGGAATATTTTGTACGGGCTCATTGAGACCTTTCCAATGACATGCCCTGCATCTGATTCTGACTTCGTCTCACCGGGCAACATTTTTGGGCTAAGTTAGCAGTAGTAGGGTCAAAGTCAAACTTTGACTTGCACATTTTTCCAAAAAATATTAACAAATTATTTGGAAAATATGGGAGAAGGCATGTAGCCTCATGCAATTTTTGGGAAAATTGGTTCTTTTGTAAAATTGGAAAAAATCAAAACTCCCCCCTCTCCCCTCTCTCAAGCCATTTTGACAGTTTGGCCAAAGGGGGGAGCTCTGCAACATGAATTCATGGCAGCAGAGGGAGGTTTTTATGAAAGTAGTTGCAACTCTATAGTGGGAAGCCAACTTCTATGCAACAACTTTCAAACAGTTGACCAGGTAAACCCATCAATCCTAATTCCAAAAAACCAAGGAAAATTTTGTTGGTTGTGTTGAGATCCTGCATGAAGAAATTGTATTTTTTCCTTCAAATTGAAGTTTATTTGTCTGGTTCGAGTGTGGTATTGGTTGTTAGTTCAATGTTATTTTCTAGTTGTTGAGTTTAGGAAGTTATGTGTGTGCTAAAAGATGCAAATGAGAGGGGATTCGAACCCCTATTGGGCACCAAGCCCAAGCCTCCATGGCTCCTTTAAAATTTTAAAATTATTAGTTATTTGCTAAAGATTGTAGGCCTGGACATGTCACTAGGAATTCCTGGGCTTTGAACCCTAGTCCTCCCCCTTATCCTTTTCCCAAAAACTCCCAGAGTTTCCCAGAGTTACTGGACGTTTTAATTGCATAACTTCACCATACGGAGGTCAATTTTTTCCCGTAAGTAGTCAAAACGACGGGGGAAAAGTCTAGAGTTCATCCATGACATTTGCCTCAACAAATTCAACCCATATTTTTAGTGACATGTCCCAAAGAGACAAAAACTCATTCCTGGCCCAACAAACATGCACCAGAAAGAGGCCTAATTGGGGGCCTCCGAGGCTGAATTGGGCCAGATGAGAAAAACCCATTTCAGCTACAGGTACGCAAACCTATAGCAGCCTATCAATTCTAGTGTCTAGCCTAGAATTTTTACCCCAACTTCAAATTTTTTCCCTGATCAGTCCCCCGGTCGGCTCCCTTCGCGTACCTTCCCGAGGCCATATCTTACTCATCTGGAGTCGTATTTATGCAAGACGAAAGGAAACGGAAATATATAAGAAAGAGATATAGAATGAGAACAATAAAGAACAATTTTTTGGTTTTTTGGTACAGGGGAAGAGCTTCTCAAACTTCAGGTCCAAGGGGTCCTCTCACCAAAACAAGCCCAAATCAAAGCAATACTTTAGCCATCTCATAGGGAAACTTATAGGCAAAAAAGGGGAGGTATAATCAGGTTTGAAAAGTGCCTGAACAACAAGAATTTCCTTACTTACAATGAACAAAGCCCAAAGGCCCCATGCCCTCCTGAGAAGCTCAACGAATTCCCCACACCTTGGGGTTTCATCATGATGAATCTGACAGCCATGGATGGCCGAGAATTGTCCTAAACCACCTCAACTACAACAACAAAACATGACAACAGTCAAAGAGCCTTTGGGATGGCACAAATCCTAAGGCAAATGGTGATGTGGCATATCAAGCTTTGTCATTTTATGAAAAATGACTTTTTGTAATATGAACTCTCGCATGATTTACTTTTTGGCATATATTACTATGTAATTGAAGGGTCAAGTCAAATATGATTTGATCCCCTTTTTGGATAAGGTTCCCTTTTAGGATAAGATTCTTTTTGGATAAGATACCTTTAGGATAAGGTTATTTTTTGTAAAAAGACAAAAGTACTTTAGGGTTGGCCCACTTGTCACTTTTCCAAAAGTGACAAGTGTCTTGTGACCTAACCCTAAGCCTTCACCTCTCCTTTATAAATAAGAGGGTTGGCATTTTAAAAAGGGAGGATGAATATAGTAACAAAGCTCTGCTGAAATTTACAAGACTCTTTGTGTGTGTGATACTTGTTAGATTTTAGTTGTTGGATGTGTAACTTGTTGGTTAAGGGTTGAGGGTTAGGGGTAAATTCTTGTTATGTTAGCTATCTCCAAGAGAGATTGGTTAGCTAGGTGTTTGTTGTTTCTTCCTTGGGTTTAACTTGTTTACTTTCATCTTCTAACAACTTGGTTTAATTTGTTTAATGTGTTTTAGTGCATATTTTCTGAAGTATTCAATTTTTTTCATCCTTAGCTAGTGGATGGGAGTCTTAGGGCCCCTTAAAAGAACCCTTAAATAGACCTCTTAGTTGGTTGTCCATACTTGTTTGCTTTATCTTTTCATTCATGTATATTTCTGTTATGTTTTCTTACCATTAACCTTGCTGTCCCAAATAGGAAAATTGGTCATTTTGTTCAATTCCCCCCCATGGGATAGCCATCTTAGTTGGATGTTATATACTTCTTATGTGTAAATTTATGTTATATTTATTTCAGTTTTTCCATGCATAAATGCTAAATTTTCATTGTTTTCCTGGAAGGATACAACCGGTCACCCACTTTGCTTCTCTTAAGCGGTTGGGGACCACCTAGAGACTTGTTTGAGGCAAAGGGGCCACCAGGGAAGCGAAGAAAAACACACATTTTGATCGATAAATATACCCAATCACTCTCATATTCATTTTACTTATTACTTTCATTCACCCCAAAAATTTCTGGCACACATACCAATGTTTATATGTTTTATTTGTGTAGATAGTTTGAATAGTTCACTTATGAATTCATGTTAAAGATCTGATTAATACTTGTGTAGATAACCATCACACCTTTTATATTTCAAACACTAAATTTCCAATCCCTATACAAGGATTTAGTTGGGGCTTTCATGCACATGGCCGCTTTGTCGTTTGCAAAGAGCCTCAACCCATTCCTTTGGGTTGAATGGTGTAATTGTCATTTTGTAATTATCTAATATTTCTATATTTTCATTGTATCAATTTTCACTCACTAATCTATAGGTGGCTGCCCCTAAAGGGGCCATG
>ML874168.1:24466-34798 GCA_009831015.1 Picea engelmannii | reverse complement strand
AAATATTACACAGATCTCAGCCCTGATATAAACTGATTGCTCCCATCTTCGTGTTTTAAAGGTAAATACTAAGACAGGTGGTGAAAGGAAATTCAGAAATGATTCCCCCCACCTAGTCCATTAAGACGATGAAAGGAAATTCAAAAATGATTGCCCTCGTCTTATCATTTAAACGCATAAATATTTTCCGAAGTGGTGAAAAGAAATTCAGTTGAAAAGGGGTCAGAAAACTTCACCGGGGTACTGAACAGGCTCGCTGGCAGTGAAGCAATGTCTGAGAGATCTGTAAGGCTGTTACACATAAATATCAATCTACTCTAGTAACCAACACTTTCTGAAAGCCTGATCATTTCCCCAAATTCCGATGGGACTTCCCAATTTAAAATTGTATAATAGCATTCTTTTAATGCAAGCTGAGAATCGTAATATCTGTTGAATATCCTAGGGTCGTTTTGACTGTCTTAAAATGTCTCCTAAGTTAGTAGTGAGAAAGGGAAAGTTGTGGAAGTGACTTCAGCTGTGTTTGGAGGGAATATCTGAGTTTGAAAAAATTTCTGGGGTACCAAGCGAAGATTTCCTCCCCCTTTCTATCTTTTTCCTTGAATTTTTATGTTGATTTTAGCCTATGACTCCATTTACCCAATATTGGCACATGGTCTATTGTTCTTCCCGCCTCACAGGGAAGCGGGATCCCTAGTTGGAGCCTATGTTGGAGCCGCCCTTGTTTTTCACCTCGTGCAATTTTCAATTTTTGATACTTGAGATCTAAAGTTGTTTTTCTTTTCCTTCCGAAATCTTAAAACTCTGAAATCTTGTCGTCTGGATAGCAATGCTTTTTCACTTTCAAAAAAGATCTATTTTTCGCAAGTATGTTTTCTCTTTTGTTTTATTTCGGGATATCACAAGCCAGATACTTCAATATTTGAATTCATAAGTCCCGAGACGCGAAACTGCGAATTCGTTTTTGTTTTTTCGCGCAAAACATTAACTAGGGTAAAACTTTTAACTCATGAGTATGCATTTTCGGGAATTCATGCCTCGGCATTCGTCGAACCTAAGTTTTTGTTTTTACAGCCCCGAGAGCCGAGAACGCGATAACTTTTGTGATAACCTTGGTCAAGGACTAAAGGTAAAAAACTAACCATGGTTAAATTTGGTTCTCAGCACATTGTCACTCGACACTTTCTTTCATAAAGTTAAGGTTTCCAAAACCCCGATTTATGAAGTTGCGACATGATTATAGCAAGATTAATTAGTCGCCTAATCTAAGATTTCCTTCTCATAATTCGAGCCTTAATTATCGCCACATCGCGATATCGCGACTCTGCATATCATTCTCCCAAAAGTTTGTCTTCGAATTCCCGAGTCACGATATGGAAAGTAAATTAATTATATAATTAAGGATGCGCCAAATCACGGTTACTGTTAATTAAGGTAAAATCAGCACTCGCAGACTCACGAGTTGAAGAGTCAAAATGTGAAAAGGAAATTCACGATGCAGCGAAAAGCGAGAAAATTCTTTAAGTCGTTAAGATTTGAAATTTTAAATTAAACGAGATACATCCCGCACATCGAGGTTGGAACACTTCACGAGGTAGCTACTTGCTCTCCATAACCCGACTGCCTATCAAGCCGCCGAGCATTGATGACATTAATGAAGAATTAGGGTAAATACACGAATGAATAAGATCAGATTTACGCAATAAATTTGTTTCTATTTGCGATTTGACAGACTTGTTTCAAATAGTACATGGATTTCGAATATATACGAGAGTTTCATTCTATTTTTGAACATTTCTCATAGCCGCACAGAGCTCACCTTTCTCCGAGTGAACTAATCTCTGCATGTATATACAGGTCTATCGCAGAAGAGCGAAAACATAGGTTTCAGACATGGCTCCAAGTAGAGCAGCGAAAGCGAATGTCAAGGTTGCGGCACAGGGTTCATACAACGTCTCAGATACTTCACCTCATACTAGCGGCTCAGTACCCAGTTGGTCATTTGTTTCAGATATTCTGCAATCTGAATTGGTGAGCTATTCAGACTCCGATGACAATGATAATGTAAAGGATGACCTGAACACTAAATACAAGACAGTTGTTCAGTCAGGAATGCACCTGGTTGCAACCAGACCATGGTTGCTCCCATACTATGACATGATCCGATGGGCATTGGATCACATAGACATACCCACCAGGACTATCATAAGCGACCAACGGACCACAGTCAGAAATTTTAGACTAGACCATATCCAAACCATGTACAAGCTCCCAGCAACTACTGAATACACGTATAATGCTGAATTCCTGGAGGAATTCAAAAAGAAGGAGTGCGAACAATATGACAAAACCATGCCTGGTTTGATAAAAGATTGGGTTTCGCGCCCCGCGACATTCAGAGCGAATGAAAAGGGCGTGTATTCAATTGCTTCGCTAGAGCTACATTATATGTATGTGGAAATGATGACATGCTGACTTTTCGGAAGAGAGGATACAACACATTTCTACATTGCATGGGTACCTCTCATCTTTCGGGTAGCGGAAGGATTCTCATTTAATTGGGCAAAGATACTCTCGGATAGTTTGTTCAACAGGATCACAGAGTATCAGGAGCAAAAGGCAGCCGGGGGACCATCCGCATTCTTCATGTCTGTGTATATCATCGACGCGATATGCTCCATGACACCTTTCCCTTTGATGAGTTGGGCTTGGAGTCCAACCCAAGAAAAAACTGTGCATGAATATCACGACAAATTGTGGGAAAATAAAGAAAATGAATTTATTTATGAGATTTTCAACTGGGTGATGGTGCCCCTGGACGTCGCCATTTTTGGTTGTTCTCCACCTCGCATCTCGTATAGCATTGCTGCAAATCTGAAGGGTATCGTGGACTGGTATGTAGAAGCAAAGTTTTCCTATTTCAGAGTGTTTGGTGCTACTGTTCCCCCGTTTGTGCTACCACTATTTATTCCTGACAAGATGGCCTGTCGTGAGATTTCCTGACAAATAGTGATTGGTGGAGTGAGTAAATAGCTCAAAGCATCATCAGAGAAGGTATGGCCATTTTTCCCCGTTCGGCTAAATTCTTATTTTTTATTGGATTTTGGACATGCTAAGTCTAAGGCTGCAACTTTAGAAGACTTGAGTTTGGTCTCTATTGAGTATAAAAAGCATGATCCTCAGAAAATTGTAAGCGCCCATCTGTCAAATTGTGGGTTGAAGAAGTTTGAACACGAGTGTTCACCCTCGGATGATATTTTCCGAGGGGCCAGGTCCTATGGGGAAGTGCTAGCTCGAATCAGATCTTTAGCACCCGAAGACATGGCCTCTGTTTTAAAGTTTCAGGAGCATAGAAAATATGTCTTCCCGCTGTGCTAGGAGGTTTGGGTCTTTCCAAGGATAAAGAGAAGGAAGCTGAAAGTTCTGAGGGCCAAAATTCTAACCCCGAAAAACGTCAGAAAGGGGAGGAAGAGAAGAATCCCGAGCAGGAGAAGAATCCCGATCAGGAGAAGAATCCCGAAACAGAAAAAGAAACTACTGAACCACCCAAGGAACATAGTCCAGAGGTGGTAGTAAGAAGCACAAACCCACCAGAAACTCAGAATCCAGAGACTGAGACGAAGACCTATGATTCTCTGAAGGAACGGGACTCACTCGGCACACCAAGAAAGGCGACGAAGCAAATCGGGGAACCCATCACTTATGTCACCCCTTTGCAGTCAACGCAAGGAAACATAGGAGAAGGATGGATTTTTAGTGAAGAACTAGGGCCCATCATAGCAGAAGAACTTCCTCCCAATGATTTCTTCTTCGACAAAAAGAGAAAAGCAGTTGTGAAAAGGGAGTTCAACCAGGAGGAAGGATCAACTGCTAAAAAATTCAAAGTGATGACAGATGGAAAAAACAAGAGGAGTGATGAATTCGCCACAGAGATAGCAGGAACGCTAGGAGTGTATGCATCGGCGAATCAATTCTCGGTCGCGACATTGAAAAATCATCTCAAAATAAAGAATCGCCTGATCAAGACTCTCGAAGCCCGAGTAGCTTTGGCTGCAGAAAACGCTAAGAGTCAGGTGAGTGGAGAAATAGAACTGGCCTAATTGTCCGATAAAAAGGAAATAGAAGTCTTAAAAACCAAGTTGGAACAAGCGAATTCAGTGATCCGAGATGGTCGAATATAGTCGGGTTAGCAAAGGGGTATGATCACAGAGCTACAGGCTCAGTTAGAGGCCGCTGAAAGCAAGGTGATCGACATCGAGATTTTTAAATCCCGAGCGATCGATATTCGGAGCAGGATATCTTCTGCACAACAGAGTCTGCTAGACAAAGTGGGAGAGATTCGAGAAGACTGCCTATTAATGCATCGGATTTCTGAGAATCTGATTGTCAAAGAAAGAAACATAGAAGCTTCTCGGGTCACTTTTCAAGAGGCAGTGATAACTACTAACAACAGATTTTCAGCACGTTCTCCCGGACTCACCATTGCTGAACAAACTAGGGGTAATATTTTGTTAAAGGATTGGGAACATAATATTACCTTAAGCAAGGAATAGGCCCAAAAAGTAACCAATTCATTAGAAGAAGCCTTCAATGCTATAGATGGTGAGCTGCTAGGAATGGAGAGTGGAGGTGACTCAGAGACGTTGAGGCAAATGAATGTAGATCAGATTTCCCTCGACATGAAGGAGAAGAATGAGAGAGATTCGACAGAAATCTCTAATATGGACATGGTAGATATGGCTCGAATTGATGAACATTTGATTCAACCTAGCACACAACTCAGTTCCCTTGACATCATTGATGCACAAATGGGTAATAAACTTCCACAGTTAGCCCGAGAGTCCTATTTTTCTGAGGCCAGCTGTCAAGCGGAACCTTCGCAGCTTGTATCCCAGTTTGTGGACAAATGTATCATGTACACCGAATCCATGCGAAGACAAGCACCTGGCACTTTTTGAAAATAGAGTAGGAGCGGTGGAATGACTTCGCTCCTCCTAGCTGTCAAGTGGAGCCTTCACAGCTTGTATCTCAGTTTGTGAATAAATGTATCATATGCACCGAATCACGCAAAGACAACCACCTGACACTTTTTGAAAATAGAGTAGGAGAGGTGGAGTGATTTCTCTCCTCTCGTTTGTAACATCATTTATAAAACCATTGAGTTTCTAAAAGGGAGAAAAATTTGTATAAATAGATCACCAAAAGAAGAACAAAAGGCTGGACTTTTTGGTACTGATTGTAATAGAGTTTTTTCATTCGAGAAGTTAATACAAGCAAATTTGAAGATTCCCGATTCCGTCACGACTGTGTTACAAGTTTGTTTTGTTATTTTTCTTGTTTCATTTTGTTTCACTCTTCATAATTGATGTGTATCACTATAATTTAGTACGACCACTACTATAGTGAAAGGATTTCATTTTTCTGTAATTGTTTCTTGTCTTTCCTCTGCACCAGTTATTAGTGGGTGTAAGACCAATTTGCATTTACAGAATTTCATATTTATTTACACTATGTCAATTATTTCTATTTTGATTTCTTCTTCTATGTATGTCTGAGTTTTCTATTGACAGTAACCTTACGTTATCTACAGCTAAACGTTTTTCTCTCACCCCACATCTTTTTACTAAAAATAATACAATTACGGGAAAGGGCCTTCAGTTTGCATTCTTATTTCGTTCTTCATGCAAAAGTTTCTCTTTATTTTGACCAAATTGAAACAGCATTGAAATCTTCTGTTTAAATCATTTCCATATTGGTATTGTTCCTTAATGACTGTCCCTGCAGCAACTCAACCAAATATTCAACCCGGACTATCCAATCAAATACATATCGCTTTAATCCTTTTGACACAATCCTTGAAACTGCGAACACCTGGGAGGAATTGGAACGTTCATGGGCAGCCATTGAACAAGATATTACTACCCAGGAACAGTTGGAAGATAGACAACGAGAACGTAGAAATCCTCATTAGTTCCCCATACCAAAGGTTAGTGTAATCCTCGATCAACCTTTATCATACTTGCAGATGCCTTGACACTGTACTTTTAAGCCTTAAGTACAGACTCAGGAACAACATCTTTCTGGCACCGTTGTCGGGGAGCGAAGTTATGAAATTGTTTCTCTTGGAAAATGACAAACTATTTCGTTGATAGTGTTACTCTTTGATAGTGAACATAGAGTGCACACCGTTTTAAGGATTTTTTAAATCTTTCAATTAGAGACTCCACTGAAACAAAAACTGGCGTCTGGTAGAAAGCATACCAGACAGAACCTAGGTGGCAAGCTGATTACGCCTGTAAATAATCCTGAATTTTTTTTAAGAGCGATAGGCTCGTTTGAGGCAACCGCTTCAATTAATGAACCCAAAAACCCACTTTTAAAGACTAAATTCCCTTCAGAACCTCCTACTTCCTGCAGCCCTCTGTCTGATACCAAAGATCTGGAAACAAACTACTCAGAATTTAGGAGTGAGCCACATCATACTTTCTCATCTATAAACAAGGGAAAAGGTCCTTTAGAAAGATCGTTATCATTTGACATACCAACCTTTCTTCAGCAGAACTTCCCAGTTTCACCTGATTCAAAAGAGTGTGTTACCCCCTCATTTCCTACTCTCAATTCGATGGAAGGCGTCGGAGGAGGAGGTGGAGGAAAACCGAATGTCCCTCCTCCCAGAGTATTTGAAAAAGTAGAAGTAAGATACGCTCCCCTGGTTTTACCCGTTCACCTCCATGATTTACCTGACAACTACATCAAAAATCTTCCTAAGTTCACTGGGGAGGGAGATCTAACCGCAGCCGAGCATATAAACTTTTTTGACCAGTTTGCATACATCTGTGGTATTGAGCACGAGGATGTCTATTCGAGACTACTTGTCCAGACCTTCAAAGGACAGGTCCGAACTTGGTTTCAGAGTCTTCCTGTAGCTTGTATTCAGACATATGATGCCTTGGAAGATGCTTTCCTTAGACAATGGGGAGAGCGAAAGGATCACTTATATTACCTTACAGAGTTTGGGTCCCTAAAGAAAAAGAACTCAGAAACTGTTATGGAATTTATTCTGAGATTTAACAAACTTTATAATAAAATTCCAGTTGTTGTTAAACCTTCTGAACCCTCAGCAACAATAACTTTTGCGGGAGCTTTCGAACCTGATTTTGCATTGCTTCTTTGAGAAAGAAGAGGGGCCACCCTGAATAGAATGCAAGACGATGCTATCGAAATATAATCTAATATGATGGCTTTAGGTAAGTTAAAGGCTAAAGTAGAAACAGTCAACCATGAAAATAGACGCTATAGGGAACCAGCGGGTCCTTCCGGGTCAAATAGATACACTGACGATAGAGTAGATGATATAGCCTGAGTAATTAAAGAACTGTCTAACAAAATCTCTAGGATGGAGTTGGATCAGGCTAAATCTGATTCTTCTAACAAAAAGGACTTCAGGAGAAACCCAAATCCTCAAAATCAACAGAGGCAAATAAAGAGTGAAGATCAAAAAATACAATCTCCACTAAAAAACAAAAATTTTATAGGAGCAAATGACCTCCAAGATTTCAGAGATTCAGAAGATGAAGTTGCATGTTTCGGTGATGAATGTTCGTAGTCATTTTTTACCAGAGAAGACTATGAGAAGTCTTCAAATACCCCTCAACCGTCTAATGAAGAGGAAGAAGATGATCATACTGACCTCCATGTATCTCAACCAGAAACATAAATGATAGCAACTGATTTTCAACCCAAATACAATATGAGATCTAAAAATAATCCTACCTCAACTGACCAACCTAAGAGAATCCTACAAAGGGGTCAACCTCATGAACCTCCTTTGGAAGAGACATTGTTACCCGGCAATAAAGTCAAGATAGCAAAGACTCAAGAGTCTGAGGTGAAAAAAGATGAAACCCAAACAAAGGAAATAGGACCGATAGATAAAGTTACATCTTCGACTAAGGTCACGAGTGATAAAGCGATCCAGACAAACAATTAGGAAGAAAAAATCTTGGAAGTCCTAACCAAAGAAATGGACAAGGCAAATACATCTTACAATTTTGAAAACGAATTAAATAAAATTAAGATACCGATTCCTTTGGTAGAATTAGTAAAAAAACCCCACTTATCGGAAGCAAATTGCCAAAGTGATGGGTGTTTATGAGCCAGAAAGTCACTCCGATGTTATCAACCTAGAATACGATAGACCTAACATCACCCTTGGTCCTCATTTTGAGGGATCCAAGGACAACGTCTCTCCTTTCTATATCACCCTGAATATACATGACCAGTTACTGTATAACTGCATGTTAGACTCCGGAGCTTCACATAATGTTATGCCCAAAGTTATAATGGAGAGGTTGGGGCTCCAGATCACTAGAACCTATGGAAACCTATACTCGTTTGATTCGAAAAAGGTTAAATGTATGGGAATGATAAAAGATCTGGTAGTTACTCTGGCTCAGGTCCCGGTCAAGAGTATCCTGATGGATGTGGTTATCGCAGATATTCCTCCCAAATATGGTATGTTGTTATCCAAATCATGGGGAGCCAATTTGGGGGGCTCTCTACAATTAGACATTTCATATGCCACAATCGCAATCTTCGGTGGTCAGTTTACCGGTTTGTACCAAGAAACAATATTAGCGTATACTGTCAGTGATCCTCAGAACCCAAATAACTTTCCCATTTACGTTGCAGACCAAGATCTAGGGAATTGCATATTGTCGTTTGATGATGGTTTAGATGGGTGTCCAGAAGAATTTGATATGAAGCAGGAAGAGCTTAGCCCCTTGACTGAAGAAATATGCAAAAATGGTATCTGGAAAATGTACTTCGATGGCGCTTCATCTTCTGAAGGAGCTGGTGCTCGCATACTTTTGGTAGCACCTGAAGGTGAGTTTATTGTTCCTTTCTCATATCGTTTGCAGTGGGACATAGATTACACCAATAACGTATGTGAGTATGAAGCGTTAATCTTAGGTTTAGAGGCTGCAAATAAGTTAAACATAAAAAAATTGGAGGTTTACGGTGACGCTGAATTGATAGTAAGACAAGTAAACCGACAATACCTAGCCAAACATCCCAGACTAAGAACATATAGAAATTGTGCTTGGGATTTGATGGAGAATTTTTTCTCATCTATAAAAGTCCATTTTATTCCTCGCACAGAGAATCTACATGCTGACGCTTTGGCTAAGGCAGCCTCAACCTTTTCTCCTCCCACGAACGTTAAACTGAAATATCATATTAAAATCAGATATAAACCCTCTATACCCGACAATGTCAGACACTGGAATATCTTCGAAGATGACGAACAAATTTAGAAGTTTCTTATGGCAATAGGTGAATTATCTGAAACTCACCCAGACCAAGAAAACCAAAACGACCCGATGTGGATTATGCAAGAGGGTGAAGATCCTGAAACCTTTCGAGAAAAAATAGCGGACCATCGCATGTTGGTCCTTAAAAACAACCAGATCCTGAAAGGCTTAATTCCTTTAGAAAGACTCTTCGATCAGAACGACATACCTGTGAAATCCACTTTGCAGCCCCAACCAGAAGAAGTGGAGGACTGCGACATAGGAACTGAAAAATATTCCAGGATAGTAAAGATATCTAAATTCCTCCCTCATAAGGTAAAATACCAGTACAGAGACCTACTCAGACAGTATAAATATGTTTTTGCCTGGTCTTATGATGAGCTTCGAACATATGATACTTCTATAATTGAGCACAAGATACCTTTGAAGCCTGGAGTCAAGCCTTTTAGGAAAAAGCTCAGGCAGTTTAACCCCATTTTGTTGCCCGTTATTGAAAAGGAAGTTAAGAATCTCTTAGATGAGAAAATAATTGTACCTCTAAGGTACTCAGACTGGGTGGAAAATTTGGTCCCTGTCAGAAAAAAGAACGGAGAAATCAGACTGTGTGTGGATTTCTGGAACTTGAACAGGTCCTCTCTTAAAGATAATTATCCACTTCCTAAAATGGACCACGTCCTAGAAAGGGTAGTTGGATCAAATCGAATGTCTATGATAGATGAATTTTCTGGGTACAACCAAATCGCCATGAATGAGTAAGACAGAGAAAAAACTGCTTTCACCACACCATGGGGTACATTCATGTATGATAAAATGCCTTTTGGTTTGATGAATGCAGGGGTTACCTTCTAGCACGCTATGGACATCGCTTTCATCGGATAAAGAGACAAGTTCGTAGTAATCTACCTTGACGATTTGACGGTTTTCTCTAAAACCAATGAAGAACATTTGATCCATTTAAAACAGACTTTCAAAAAATGCCACAAGTATGGCCTATCTTTGAACCCAAAGAATTCACATT
>ML874168.1:6716-24366 GCA_009831015.1 Picea engelmannii | reverse complement strand
TGAATTTCCTTTCATCGTCTTAATGGACTAGGTGGGGGGAATCATTTCTGAATTTCCTTTCACCACCTGTCTTAGTATTTACCTTTAAAACACGAAGATGGGAGCAATCAGTTTATATCAGGGCTGAGATCTGTGTAATATTTTTTATCAGAGGTTTGTCAACTTATTTTGATTACTCGGTATCAACCTTTCTTTGACCGTCACAATACCTTTCTTTATTAGGGAGATAGGGGAGAATAATAAAATTTTAAGGAACATCTTGTTCAAGCAAGCTTTGATTTTTTCGACGCTGTTGAAAAACCTAGGAAAGTTAGGCTCGCTATAAACATTCCTTAGCTGAGCAGAAGATCAAGTAGTTGTGAAGACCAGCTTTCTCATTAAGATCTGCTTCAAAATCCTTGAGGTTTAAAACAAAAAACCTTTATCTCTTCACAAGGACTCGGGAAGGTAGTGACTCGCTAAAAGTTAGGACCAAATATAGACAGAAAACAAGGCAGCAATTCAATGGCTTAATATACAAAAGGTCACAACAATTCGGGACTGGTTTTCGGATATATTTAGGAACAAAAATTATGACTGACTGTTTTTTGGGTTTAATATATTCATTCGAATTATTTAGTTTGAGGATTATGAAGCCAAAAATAATCCTATTATCTAATCTTTTATATTGCAATTTGAACAATATTACCTTAGATTGCTAAAACAGCCTTTTATGACATGTGTATTGAGAAAACTCAGCTCTGTCTTTTCTTTCAATTTCTTTGTGGACTATGAATTATCTTATGTATCACCTGTTTTATGTCGTTCTATTCCCATCATCGACCTGCATATTATTTTTTCAGCTAGTTTCGTCTGCAACTGGAATCCTGCAACAACAAATACAAATTTGATTGAAAATGTGTTGAGAGTTTAGGAACGAAAACCAAAAATTAAAAGTAAATGTTTGAACAAAAACATAATTATGTACAAAAACTCATAATAAAATTTATTTATTTATAAATATATACATATAATTTTTTATTTCATTTTATTTCTTTTTTATCTGACGACTGTCACGTCATGTAGTGCTTTAAGTACCACGCATTGACAGGGGCGCTGAGAACTTCTCCATCAATAATTTCCAGAAGAAAGGAATTTTTTCCTTCTGAAGCCGAGACCCTGAATGGTCCATACCAAAGGTGGTCAAATTTGCCATGCTTAGCGGCTTATTCTCTTCTCGTATCCCATCTTAACACCAAGTCACCTGGGAGGAGCTCTCTGTTCTTTACCTTGAGATCGAACAATGCTTTCATATCGTCCTAGTATTTCTGCATCTTCTCATCAACCTCCACTCTGAGTTGTTGAACCTCAATCAGTTGGTTACTTCTTCTGGTTACATGATTGGGTTCTTCGTTTTGATCCTGCCATAATTTCATCACTGGAAATGCTAAGTTTATAGGCAAAACTACCTCTGTCCCATATACCATCTGAAACGGCAAAATGTCGATAGACCTTTTAGTGCTGATGCGGTTTTCCCACAACGCATACTTCAAATGCACATGCCAGGACCTCTTGTTTTCATTCAGTACTTTTTTTATTGCGTTTACCAGGCTCTTGTTAGATGATTCAGCCAACCCATTTCCCTGAGGGTAATAAGCAGTGGAATGGACGAGAATGATATTGTACTTCTGGTAGAAGTCGATCATAGCCATGGACTTGAAGGCCTGGGCATTGTCGGTAACAATATTTTGGGGACATCTGAATCTTGACAAGATGTTATCTTCCAAGAAGTCGATCACCACTGAGTCTGTTTCCCTTTTGGTTGGAATTGCTTCCACCCACTTTGTAAAATAATCTGTGGCTGTTAAGATCCATTTATGCTGGACACTGGAATGGGGATTAATTTCCCCTATGAAGTGTAATCCCCATTGCTGAAATGGGGCTTTAGTTTTGACTGGAACGAGTGGTAGTGCAGGGATTTTCTGCTTACCAGTGAATATTTGACACAAGTAACAGGCACGTACTTTGGCATTGACGTCCGAAAATAGTTTCGGCCAACAGTATCTAGCCCTCAAGATCTTGTGGGCTGTGGCTCTCCATGCATGGTGTCCTCCATAGATTCCTTCATGAAATTCTTCTATAACCCGTGGAGTTTCCGACTCAACCAGACAGACCAGTAAGAACCCGAGTGGATCCTTCCAGTATAATTGATTTTCGGAGATGCAATATTTTACAGCATGGAGTTTTAAAGTTCTGTATTTGGCTGGTGTTAGTTCATATGGACATTTCAGGTTTAACAAATAGAAAACTATATCTTTATACCAGCCTGATGACATGAATTTTTCTTCAACCTTGCTTGGATATGTCTGGTCATCCGACTCTTGCAAACGTGTGTCTCTGTCTTCTCCTTGTAAGCAATTGATGTCAAGAGCTCTAAGATTCGACTCAGCCAAGAGTTTGGCCAGACCCTTTCCCTTTATCAATTTAGTAGGCTTGATTTCCAGATCAAATTCTTGTATTTTAGTGAGCCAGCGCCCCCGTTTTCCATCACTATCAGGTTGTACCAATATATCCTTCACAGCACTGGTTGGAACGTACGCGATAATTTTTGAATGCAGAACGTAAGTTCTGAATGCTTTTAGTGCTTTTACCATTGCGTACGCCTGTTTTTATATTATATCATATTTTTTTTCGGCGTCTCTAAGGCTCTTGCTAAAAAACGCGATCAGGCGTTCAAAGCCTTCATCATCTTTTTGCAGTAACACTGCGGCGATAGTATGTTCAGAAGTGAATGAGAAGATGAGGAAATCTTTCGAGTAATCTGGGCTTGTTAACACAGGTGCCTCGCTGATGAATTTTTTAATATGCTCGAACGACGCTTTAGCCTCGGTCTTCCAATTTACTCTACTATCTTTCTTCAGCATTCCTATGATCAATTTGACAATCTCAGCAAAATTTGGTATAAACCTTCGTAAAAAATTTATTGTACCTAAGAAAGATTTAATTTCTTTAATGTTTCTAGGGATACTGATAGTTTGTATTGCTTCAATTCTCTTCAGATCGATTCTAATCTCATATTTAAATATGATATGCCCCAGAAGCTTACCTTCCTGCATAGCGAAATGTGATTTCTTTGGGTTCAAAGATAGGCCATACCTGCGGCATTTTTTGAAAGTCTGTTTTAAATGGATCAAATGTTATTCATTGGTTTTAGATAAAACCGTCAAATCGTCAAGGTAGATTACTACGAACTTATCTCTTTCTCCGATGAAAGCGATGTCCATAGCACGCTGGAAGGTAGCCCCTGCATTCATCAAACCAAAAGGCATTTTATCATACATGAATGTACCCCATGGTGTGGTTAAAGGAGTTTTTTCTCTGTCTTGCTCATTCATGGCGATTTGGTTGTACCCAGAAAATCCATCTATCATAGAAATTCGATTTTCTCCAACTACCCTTTCTAGGACGTGGTCCATTTTAGGAAGTGGATAATTATTTTAAGAGAGGACCTGTTCAAGTTCCAGAAATCCACACACAGTCTGATTTCGCCATTCTTTTTTCTGACAGGGACCAAATTTGCCACCCAGTCTGAGTACCTTAGAGGTACAATTATTTTTTCATATAAGAGCTTCTTAACTTCCTTTTCAATAATGGGCAACAAAATGGGGTTAAACTGCCTGATCTTTTGCCTAAAAGGCTTGACTCCAGGCTTCAAAGGTATCTTGTGCTCAATTATAGAAGTATCATATGTTCGAAGCTCATCATAGGACCAGGTGAAAACATCTTTATACTGTCTGAGTAGGTCTCTGTACTAGTCTTTTACCTTAAGAGGGAGGAATTTAGATATCTTTACTATCCTAGAATCTTTTTCAGTTCCTATGTCGTAGTCCTCCACTTCTTCTGGTTGGGGCTGCAAAGTGGATTTCACAGGTATGTCATTCTGATCGAAGAGTCTTTCTAAAGGAATTAATCCTTTCGGGATATGGTTTCTTTTAAGGACCAACATGCGATGGTCCGCTATTTTTTCTCGAAATGTTTCAGGATCTTCACCCTCTTGCATAATCCACATCGGGTCGTTTTGGTTTTCTTGGTCTGGGTGAGTTTCAGAGAATTCACCTATTGCCATAAGAAACTTCTGAATTTGTTCGTCATCTTCGAAGATCTGCCAGTGTCTGACATTGTCTGGTATAGAGGGTTTATATCTGATTTCAATATGATATTTCAGTTTAACGTTCGTGGGAGGAGAAAAGGTTGAGGCTGCCTTAGCCAAAGCGTCAGCATGTAAATTCTCTGTGCGAGGAATAAAATGGAATTTTATAGATGAGAAAAAATTCTACATCAAATCCCAAGCACAATTTCTGTATGTTCTTAGTATGGGATGTTTGGCTAGGTATTGTCGGTTTACTTGTCTTACTATCAATTCAGTGTCACCGTAAACCTCCAAGTTTTTTATGTTTAACTTCTTTGCAGCCTCTAAACCTAAGATTAAGGCTTCATACTCACATACGTTATTGGTGTAATCTATGTCCCACTACAAACGATATGAGAAAGGAACAATAAACTTACCTTCAGGTGCTACCAAAAGTATGCGAGCACCAGCTCCTTCAGAAGACGAAGCGCCATCGAAGTACATTTTCCAGATACCATTTTTGCATAGTTCTTCAGTCAAGGGGCTAAGCTCTTCCTTCTTCATATCAAATTCTTCTAGACACCCATCTAAACCATCATCAAAAGACAATATGCAATTCCTTAGATCTTGGTCTGCAACGTAAATGGGAAAGTTATCTGGGTTCTGTGGATCACTGACAGTATACGCTAATCTTGTTTCTCGGTGCAAACGGGTAAACTGACCACCAAAGATTGGGATTGTGGCATATGACATGTCCAATTGTAGATATCCCCCCAACTTGGCTCCCCATGATCTAGATAACAACATACCATATTTGGGGGGAATATCTGCGATAACCACATCCATCAGGATACTCTTGACTGGGACCTGAGCCAGAGTAACTACCAGATCTTTTATCATTCCCATACATTTAACCTTTCTCGAATCAAACGAGTATAGGTTTCCATAGGGTCTAGTGATCTGGAGCCCCAGCCTCTCCATTATAACTTTGGGCATAACATTATGTGAAGCCCTGGAGTCTAACATGCATTTATGCAGTAACTGGTCATGTATATTCAGGGTGATATAGAAAGGAGCGACGTTGTCCTTGGATCCCTCAAAATGAGGACCAAAGGTGATGTTAGGTCTGTCATCTTCTAGGTTGATAACATCAGAATGACTTTCTGGCTCATAAACACCCATCACTTTGGCAATCTGCATCCGATAAGTGGGGTTTTTTTCTAATTCTACCAAAGGAATTGGTATCTTAATTTTATTTAATTCGTTTTCAAAATTGTAAGATGTATTTGCCTTGTCTGTTTCTTTGGTTAAGACTTCCAAGATTTTTTATTCCGACTTGTTTGTCTGGATCACTTTATCACTCGTGACCTTAGTCGAAGATGTAACTTTATCTATCGGTCATGTTTCCTTTGTTTAGGTTTCAACTTTTTTCACCTCAGACTCTTGAGTCTTTGCTATCTTGACTTTATTCCCGGGTAACAATGTCTCTTCCAAAGGAGGTTCATGAGGTTGACCCCTTTGCAGGATTCTCTTAGGTTGGTTAGTTGAGGTAGGATTATTTTTAGATATCAGATTGTATTTGGGTTGAAAATCAGCCGCTATCATTTCTGTTTCTGGTTGAGATACGTGGAGGTCAGTATGATCATCTTCTTCCTCTTCATTAGACGGTTGAGGGGTATTTGGAGACTTCTCATAGTCTTATCTGGTCAAAAATGACTGCGAACATTCATCACCGAAACATGCAACTTCATCTTCTGAATCTCCGAAATCTTGGAGGTCATTTGCTCCTATAAAATTTTCATTTTTTAGTGGAGCTTGTATTTTTTGATCTTCACTCTTTATTTGCCTCTATTGATTTTGAGGATTTGGGTTTCTCCTGAAGTCCTTTTTGTTAGAAGAATCAGCTTTAGCCTGATCCAACTCCATCCTAGATATTTTGTTAGACAGTTCTTTAATTAATCGGGCCATATCATCTACTCTATCGTCAGTGTATCTATTTGACCCGGAAGGACCCGCTGGTTCCCTATAGCATCTATTTTCACGATTGACTGTTTCTACTTTATCCTTTAACTTACCTGAAGCCATCATATTAGATTCTATTTTGACAGAATCATCTTGCATTCTATTCAGGGTGGCCCCTCTTATTTCTCGCAAAATCAATGCAAAATCAGGTTCGAAATCTCCCGCAAAAGTTACTTTGGCTGAGGGTTCGAAAGGTTTAACAACAGCTAGAATTTTATTATAAAGTTTGTTAAATCTCAGAATAAATTCCATAACGGTTTCTGAGTTCTTTTTCTTTAGGGACCCAAACTCTGTAAGGTAATATAAGTGATCCTTTCACTCTCACCATTGTCTTAGGAAAGCATCTTCCAAGGCGTCATATGTACGAATAGAAGCTACAGGAAGACTCCGAAACCAAGTTCGGACCTGTCCTTCGAAGGTCTGGACAAGTAGTATTGAATAGACATCCTCGTGCTCAATGCCACAGATGTCTGTGAACTGGTCAAAAAAGTTTATATGCTCGGCTGCAGTTAGATATCCCTCCCCAGTGAACTTAGGAAGATTTTTGATGTAGTTGTCAGGTAAATCATGGAGGTGAACGGGTAAAACCAGGGGAGCGTATCTTACTTCTACTTTTGCAAATACTCTGGGAGGAGGGACATTCGGTTGTCCTCCACCTCCTCCTCCGACACCTGCCATTGACTTGAGAGTAGGAAATGAGGGGGTAACACACTCTTTTGAATCAAGCGAAATTGGGAAGTTCTGCTGAAGAAAGGCCGGTATGTCAAAAGATAACGATCTTTCTAAAGGACCTTTTTCCTTGTTTATAGATGGGAAAGTATGATGTGGCTCACTCCTAAATTCCAAGTAGTTTGTTTCTGGATCTTTGGTATCAGAAAGGGCTGTAGGAAGTAGGAGGTTCTGAAGGGAATTTAGTCTTTAAAAGTGGGTTTTTGGGTTCTTTAACTGAAGCGGTTGCCTGAAACGAGCCTCTTGCTCTTAAACTTTTTTCAGGATTATTTACAGGCGTAATCATCTTGCCACCCAGGTTCTATCTGGTATTCTTTCTACCAGACGCCAGTTTGTGTTTCAGTGGAGTCGCCAAGTGAAAGATTTAAAAAATCCTTAAAACGGTGTGCACTCTATGTTCACTATCAAAGAGTAACACTATCAATGAAATAGTTTGTCATTTTCCCAGGGAAACGATTTCGTAACTTCGCTCCCCGACAACGGTGCCAGGAAGATGTTGTTCCTGGGTCTGTACTTAAGTCTTAAAAGTACAGTGTCAAGGCATCCGAAAGTATGATAAAGGTTGATCGAGGATTACACTAACCTTCGGTATGGGGAACTAATGAGGATTTCTACGTTCTCATTGTCTAGCTTCCAACTGTTCCTGGGTAGTAATATCTTGTTCAATGGCTTCCCATGAACATTCCAATTCCTCCCGGGTGTTCATACTTTTAAGGATTGTGTCAAAAAGATTTAAAGTGATATGTATTTGATTGGATAGTATGGGTTGAATATTTGGTTGAGTTGCTGCAGGGACAGTCATTAAGGAACAGTACCAATATGGAAATGATTTAAATAGAAGATTTCAATGCTGTTTCAATTTGGTCAAAATAAAGAGAAACTTTTGCATGAAGAATGAAATAAGAATGCAAACTGAAGGCCCTTTCCCATAACTGTATTATTTTTAGTAAAAAGATGTGGGGTGAGAGAAAAACGTTTAGCTGTAGATAACGTAAGGTTACTGTCAATAGAAAACTCACACATACACAGAAGAAGAAATCGACATAGAAATAATTGACATAGTGTAAATAAATATGAAATTCTGTAAATGCAAATTGGTCTTACACCCACTAATAGCTGGTGCAGAGGAAAGACAAGAAACAATTACAGAAAAATGAAATCCTTTCACTATAGTAGTGGTCGTACTAAATTATAGTGATACACATCAATTATGAAGAGTGAAATGAAATGAAACAAGAAACATAACAAAACAAACTTGTAACACAGTCGTGACGGAATCGGGAATCTTCAAATTTGCTTGTATTAACTTCTCGAATGCAAAAACTCTATTACAATCACTACCAAAAAGTCTAGCCTTTTGTTCTTCTTTTGGTGATCTATTTATAAAAAAAAATCTCCCTTTTAGAAACTCAATGGTTTTATAAATGTTGTTACAAACGAGAGGAGTGAAATCACTCCACCTCTCCTACTCTATTTTCAAAAAGTTCCAGGTGCTTGTCTTTGCGTGATTCGGTGCATATGATACATTTGTTCACAAAATGAGATACAAGTTGTGAAGGCTCGGCTTGACGGCTAGGAGGAGCGAAGTCATTCCGCCTCTCCTACTCTATTTTCAAAATGTTCCAGGTGCTTGTCTTCGCATGGATTCGGTGTACATGATACATTTGTCCACAAACTAGGATACAAGCTATGAAGGTTCCGCTTGACAGCTGGCCTCGGAAAAATAGCACTCTCGGGCTAACTGTGGAAGTTTATTACCCATTTTTTCATCAATGATGTCAAGGGCACTGAGTTGTGTGCTAGGTTGAATAAAATGTTCATCAATTCGAGCCATATCTACCCTGTCCATCTTAGAGAATTCCACCGAATCTCACTCATTCTTCTCCTTCATGTCGAGGGAAATATGATCTACATTCATTTGCCTCAACGTCTCTGAGTCACCTCCACTCTCCATTCCTAACAGCTCACCATCTATAGCATTGAAGGCTTCTTCTAATGAATTGGTTACTTTTGGGCCTGTTCCTTGCTTAAGGTAATATTATGTTCCCAATCCTTTAACAAAATATTACCCCTAGTTTGTTCAACAATGGTGAGTCCAGGAGAACCTGCTGAAAATCTATTGTTAGTAGTTATCACTGCCTCTTGAAAAGTGACCCAAACAGCTTCTGCGTTTCTTTCTTTGAAAATCAGATTCTTAGAAATCCGATGCATTAACAACCAATATTCTTGAATCTCTCCCACTTTGTCTAGCAGACTCTGTTGCGCAGAAGATATCCTGCTCTGAATATCGATCGCTCGGGATTTAAAAATCTCGATGTCGATCACCTTGCTTTCAGCGACCTCTAACTGAGCCTGCAGCTCTGTGATCATACCCCTTTGCTGACCCGAATGTATCCGACCATCTCGGATCACTGAATTTGCTTGTTCCAACTTGGTTTTTAAGACTTCTATTTCCTTTTTATCGTCCAATTAGGCCAGTTCTATTTCTCCACTCGCCTGACTCTTAGCATTTTCTATAGCCGAAGCTACTCGGGCTTCGAGAGTCTTGATCAGGCGATTCTTTCTTTTGAGCTGATTTTTCAACATCGCGACCGAGAAATTATTCGCCGATGCATACGCTCCTAGCGTTCCTGCTATCTCTGTGGAGAATTCATCACTCCTCTTGTTTTTTCCATTTGTCATCACTTTGAATTTTTTAGCAGTTGATCCTTCTTCCTGGTTGAACTCCCTTTTCACAATTGCTTTTCTCTTTTTTTCGAAGAAGAACTCATTGGGAGGAAGTTCTTCTGCTCTGATGGGCCTTAGTTCTTCACCGAAAATCCATCCTTCTCCTATGTTTCCTTGCGTTGACTACAAAGGGGTGACAGAAGTGATGGGTTCCCTGATTTGCTTCGCCGCCTTTCCTGGTGTTCCAAGTGAGTCCTGTTCCTTCAGAGAATCAGAGGTCTTCGTCTCAGTCTCTGGATTCTGAGTTTCTGGCGGGTCTGTGTTTCTTACTTCCACCTCTGGACTATGTTCCTTGGGTGGCTCAGTAGTTTCTTTTTCTGTTTTGGGATTCTTCTCCTGATTGGGATTCTTCTCCTGCTCGGGATTCTTCTCTTGCTCCCCTTTCTGACATTTTTCGGGGTTAGAATTTTGGCCCTCAGAACTTTCAGCTTCCTTCTCTTTATCCTTGGAAAGACCCAAACCTCCTAGCACAACGGGAAGACATATTTTTCTATGCTCCTGAAACTTTAAAAGAGAGGCCATGTCTTCGAGTGCTAAAGATATGATTTGAACTARCACTTCCCCATAGGACCTGGCCCCTCAGAAAATATCATCCGAGGGTGAACACTCGTGTTCAAACTTCTTCAACCCACAATTTGACAGATGGGCGCTTACAATTTTCTGAGGATCATGCTTTTTATACTCAATAGAGACCAAACTCAAGTCTTCTAAAGTTGCAACCTCAGCCTTAGCATGTCCAAAATCCAATAAAGAATAAGAATTTAGCTGAACGGGAAAAAATGGCCATACCTTCTTTGATGATGCTTTGAGCTATTTACTCACTCCACCAATCACTGTTTGTCGGTCAATCTCACGATAGGCCAGCTTGTCGGGAATAAATAGTGGTAGCGCAAATGGGGGAACAGTAGCTCCGAACACTTTGAAATAGGAAAACTCTGCTTCTACGTACCAGTCCATGATACCCTTCAGATTTGCAGCAATGCTATCCGAGATGCGAGGTGGCGAACAACCAAAAATGGCGATGTGCAGGGGCACCATCACCCAGTTGAAAATCTCATAAATAAATTCATTTTCTTTATTTTCCCACAGTTTGTCGTGATATTCATGCACAGTTTTTTCTTGGGTTGGACTCCAAGCCCAATTCATCAAAGGGAAAGGTGTCATGGAGCATATCGCGTCCATGATATACGCAGACATGAAGAATTCAGATGGTCCCCCGGCTGCCTTTTTCTCCCGATACTCTGTGACCCTGTTGAACAAACTATCCGAGAGTATCTTTGCCCAATTAAATGAGCAACCTTCCGCTACCCAAAATATGAGAGGTACCCATGCAATGTAGAAATGTGTTGTATCCTCTCTTTTGAAAAGTTGGCATGTCATCATTGCCACATACATATAATGTGGCTCCAACAAAGAAATTGAATACATGCCCTTGTCATTCGCTCTGAATGTCGCGGGGCACGAAACCCAATCTTTTATCAAACCAGGCATGGTTTTGTCATATTGTTCACACTCCTTCTTTTTTAATTCCTTCAGGAATTCAGCATTATACGTGTATTCAGCAGTTGCTGGGAGCTTGTACATGGTTTGGATATGGTCTGGTCTGAAAGTTTCGACTATGGTCCATTGGTCACTTATGATAGTCCTGGTGGGTAGGTCTACGTGATCCAATGCCCATCGGATCATGTCATAGTATGGGAGCAACCATGGTCTGGTTGCAACCAGGTGCATTCCCGACTGAACAATTGTCTTGTATTTAGTGTTCAGGTCGTCCTTTACATTATCATTGTCATCGGAGTCTGAATAGCTCACCAATTCAGATTGCAGAATATTTGAAACAAACGACCAGCTGGGTGCTGAGCCGCCAGTCCGAGGTGAAGTATCTGAGATGTTGTCTGAACCCTGCGCCGCAACCTTGACATTCGCTTTCGCTGCTCTCCTTGGAGCCATGTCTGAAACCTGTGTTTTCGCTCTTCTGCGATAGACCTGTGTATACATGCAGAGATTAGTTCACTCAGAGAAAGGTGAGCTCTGTGCAGCTATGAGAAATGTTCAAAAATAGAATGAAACTCTCGTATATATTTGAAATCCCTGTACTATTTGAAACAAGTTTGTCAAATCGCAAATAGAAACAAATTTATTGCGTAAATCTGATCTTATTCATTCGTGGATTTACCCTAATTCTTCATTAATGTCATCATTGCTCGGTGTCTTGACAGGTAGTCAAGTTATGGAGAGAAAGTAGCTACCTCATGAAGTGTGCCAACCTCGATGTGCGGGACGTATCTCGTTTAATTTAAAATTTCAAATCTTAACGACTTAAAGAATTTTCTCACTTTTCGCTGCATCGTGAATTTCCTTTTCACATTTTGACTCTTCAAATCACGAGACTGCGAGTGCCGATTTTACCTTAATTAATAGTAACCATGATTTGGCGCATCCTTAATTATATAATTAATTTACTCGCCATATCGCGACTCGGGAATTCGAAGACAGACTTTTGGGAGAATGATATGCAGAGTCACGATATCGCGATGTGGCGATAATTAAGGCTCGAATTATGAGAAGGAACTCTTAGATTATGAGACTAATTAATCTTGCTATAATCATGTTGCAACTTCGTGAATCAGGGTTTTGTACACCTTAACTTTATGAAAGAAAGTGTCGAGTGACAATGTGCCGAGAACCAAATTTAACCATGGTTAGTTTTTTACCTTTAGTCCTTGACCAAGGTTATCACAAAAGTTATCACGTTCTTGGCTCTCGGGGCTGTAAAAACAAAAACTTAGGTTCAACAAACGCCGAGGCATGAATTCCTGAAAATGCATACTCATGAGTTAAAAGTTTTACCCTAGTTAATGTTTTGCACGAAAAAACAAAAACAAATTCATAGTTTCGCATCTCGAGACTTATGAATTCAAAGATTGAAGTATCCGGCTTGCGATATCCCGAAATAAAACAAAAGAGAAAACATACTTGCGAAAAATGGATCTTTTTTGAAAGTGAAAAAGAATTGCTATCCAGGCGACAAGATTTCAGAGTTTTAAGATTTCGGAAGGAAAAGAAAAACAACTTTAGATCTCAAGTATCAAAAATTGAAAATTGCCTGAGGTGAAAAACAAGGGCGGCTCCAACAATATGTTTTACTAACCCCTTTATATGATGAGGGGAATAAGTGTGGTGCAGCTTTAAAACATGCTTGACATCATTTTTAAGAGGGTAGATGGCATTCCCCACATCTCAACAACTTACAATGTGAAATTTTTCACAGATGCGCGGGTCCCAGTGGAGAAAGAGGCACACAGAGTGCATGCACGTGAACATAGACAAGTTAAAAAGCACACATGCACATAAAAGAACCATGAGTCGGGTGCATGGGCACACAATGTGGATCTGTGGGCCCAAAAACCCGTGCATATGTGGCACACAGCTGAAAATAAAAAATCTGGGTGGATTTCTCTCAATTCAACTTGGAATTGGCTGATTGGCAGGTCGGCTTAGGCTGGTTAGTGCACCTTCAAGTTAAACAAACTAAAAGAAGAGAAAAATAAACCCAAAGGAGGTAGGAAAATGATACCTTTCCCCAATGGAGTAGCCAATCTGTTGCACCTCTTTCGTCACCTTGGTGAGCAAATAAGAGGTGCTTGCAAGCTCAGTTGGGTCTGCTGAGCAAGATAGCTGTAGAGAAAAGAGTTAGAGAAAGAAAAACAAAACTATAATTAAGGATTAAACTAATAGATGCAATAAAAAATAAAATCATAAGCATAGGGACATAGAGATAACAAGAACAAAAAGACCCATGTCACCAATGTTTTAGGTTGATCTATTGATGAAAACAAAGCACCAAGAAGAAAGGGGACTATGAGTCCCTTCTTCCTCCAAGGGAAGGCTCTTGGACCCTCACTAGCTAGCTCTTCTTACAACAAAGAAAATGGAAAATGGTGATGAAAGAAAACTTTACAAATACACTCAATGGTGAGATGGATTGTCCAATGTAATGGTGCCCAAAGTGTTCTTGTCAAGGATGGAGTCCTTAAAACAATATAGGCAGCATAACATTACTTTGAATTCCTTGAGAAAATGAGGTGCATACATGGCTTTTTATAGCATTGCATTGGGTTATTGTGTAATTGCTTTGTAGTGTGTAAAGAGGCCATTTAGGGAATTATTAGGTCTTTGACCAGCCCACCAGTCGGATCCAGCCAAGATTTGAGGATCAAATTGGCTTGGGAGCTGAACCATAAGTGGTTGGGAGGCCGACCACTTTCATGAATGTGTCGTTTAGTAGGTGCGCGGCTTTTTGCGCTAACAGTTGTGCATCATACACATATGCGCGATTTCTACATTCCTGTTCTGCGCATGTGTGCGTGCACCCAATGTCTGCAAAGCACTCTTCAATTTTTCACTACTTTGTATAGTTTTTTGACCTTTTTGAATGCTGTGGTATTAATTCAGGTTCATGAATGGCTTCATTACTAGTTGACGATGCTGAATTCTTGTAACCATGTGCGGACAAAATTTCAGTGATAACACACTTGAATATGGAGGAACTTACTATTTTTGACCTTGGAGTGAAATCTCTACTCCAATAACTGCCTTTTTGACACCACTCTTAATACAATTTGTCCCTTCAAGGGTAATGCATCATGAGCATCAGATAGTCTTGTAAGAAGCTATGTAAGAAAATCCTTCTACTTCGTCAAGGAGTCCTCACACTCCCTCAATGACTACCACCACAGGGGGCATTCCACCTCCTAACCCACCTTCGTCAGTCCATACCACCATGGTCTTGACCATCTATACTTCAGGTAGCGGCCTTATTCCATGTATGGTAGCGATCACTGCTCCATTCACACAGAGTGCGATGGGTCCTCCATTTTCATATGGGATGTTCGACTTTGATACAAACTCTGTCCTCACCTAATCCACCCTACAGAACATCTATATGGGGGAAGGGAGCTCAAAATCTCCTTTTCAAGGGTCCATGGGGGGGACCTCATCCCCCTATAAAATTATCCCTTATTGTGAAGGTCATATCCCCTCTTTGTCCCCCTCACTCAGGGGTGCTCCCCAACAACCCGTCGGGTCGAACATAAACTACATCTTGTCTGGAGCAGGAAGTCTAGCACCTTTTTCCTACACCACGTCGGTGGGTTCAATTTCATTCTATTTACTTGAAATGTTTGGTAATAACACTTTCTCCTTAGTTGTCATCTCATTTGGGGGAAAACCTAGTTTTGGACAAGAGAATCCTGTGCAAGGTATTATTCCTACAGAGGGGGAAAACACAAGGGTCTTCTCCTCATAAGGACTTTGGAATCCATGTCAAGGATAAATTCCCTCGTTAGGGAAGCTGACTAGGGGAAATCCCTTCCATTCTCAAGGGAAACCTGGGCAAGGCTCAGTACCTATGTCAGTCAGATCGGCAAGGGGCAACCCTTTCTAGAATATTTGGAACACAACATAGGGAGAAACCCCCACCTAGCCCTCAATGTCCAATTATGAGAATCATTCGATGATGTCCCAACAAACGCAGTATATATACACTGGCCAAGGCCATGGTATTTACCAGAACCCTAGTGAACAGCCCAACTTTTCCTAGAAACCTGGTGCCAGTCAAACTCCAGGCTCCCTTTTTCATGTACATAGTACTCAACCCAAGCTATCATTTCTGGCGACATTACATTTTCTAGACTTGTCAAGGTTGATAAATGACCAAATTTATCACGATCCACATTGTCCCCCCATGCTGACTAAGTTTCCCTCAGACATTCCCAAGTTAGAAGGTAAGTTTGGTGAAGATACAGGTGATCACATGACCACTTTCCACCTATGGGGCTCACCAAACTCACTGCAATATGACTCTGTACAGTTGCACCTGTTTCAATTCACTCTTATTGGGGTTCTACGAAATGTTACATCGAGCTCGACCACTCAAGATACTATTACTTCATCAATTTGGAGATGGTTTTTTTGAACCATTTCCAACTACCTATTAGATATGATGCCGACATTTAAATGTTGGCCAACTTTGAGTAGATGAAGGTCGATCATATCTTAGATCACATCCGATAATGGTGATGTCAGAAGAGTTTGATCAAGGTACAGGTCCCACTAGCTTTCCTACTAGTGTTACAAGAAAATCCCCCCATAGATAGGTGAATTCCCTCTTGGTACCTAGACCCCTATGACCAAGATAGAAAAGTGCTAAATTTGAAATCTGACATCCCTTTAAACCTAGCTAATTCAATCAAATAGAGAAAAGGAAAAAGATGTATGTAACTTTTTCAATGTTTTTCCTTTGCCAATATAAGTTGATCTTTAATATCCAAGCTCCCTAACAAGTCCTGCAATCCAATAACAACAAAGACAAAACAAATTCCTATTCTACCATGATTAATTCAAAACTAGATCTATCTATCAAAGACAAGTTCATGTAGGCATACATTTTCTTGAAGGAAACAGGCCAAACACATGTATTAATGAGAACTAAATAGAGATACTTATAGACCTTTGATGCAGATGCAACAGCCTCACCAAGCTCTCCTTGTCCAGACCCTTTGCTGAAATGATCCGTGAACAAAATGACTATGCTTCACTGATTACCTCTCTTATGAGATCATAATTTTGATGCCTTTAATGTCTTCCCCTTCCTTATGAGATCATAAGTTAGGCATTTCTCAATCTCTCCATCTATCTTTCAGCATGTGAGGGCCTCCTTATATAAGCTTGTAGAGACCCAACCACCTTAGATATTCTTGGGATAGGTTGAGTATATTTCTCCATCAGTTGTGGATCCTCCCTAAGATCCAACCTTGACCTCAGATTCAAATCCAACCAACTCTAGAGATCAGGGGGGTTTTCCATGATTTTCCTCAACAGCCCAAGATTTCCTCAAACAGCCTAGTGCTCCCCTAGAATGGGGCACAGAGTGTTGAAATTCTCCCCCAAAGGAGGGAAAGGAGTGTTGGCACTCCCTGACAGTGGGTATGGGAGTGTTTCCCAAAATTTACTCAAAAAATCCCAACGCTCCCCAAGAAGGGTGCACATAGTGCCAAAATGCTCCCCCAAAGAAGGTCATGGAGTGTTGGCACTCCATGGTGGTGGGTAGGGGAGCATTGGCCTTCAAAATTCATTTTTAAGTGGTTTTTTTAATGGAAAAAGCTTTGTACTCTTCATCAAATGATTTCTTCTTCTTTAACTAGTCTCTAAGGGTGTATTCAAGTGTTCCTTGTGATGTCGTTCAAGAAACAACATGGGAAAGATGACTGTATGATGTCTGCGACACTTGTGGCTAAAATGTGACACTTGCGACAATTGTAATGATGACAATAGGTCATCATTGAAATGAGTAATTTTGATGTGTAACAGATTGCCCCCCAAAGTGCAAAGTTAGAAGACAAAAACAGATGACTTAAGTACTTTGTATACTTTTTCGAGAAAGGGTATGGATGCAGAGAACCTGGTAGAAGTTGCACACAACCATCAAACAAATATTATGACGTGTTTCAAACCCAATACATGCATACCTATTATTGGGTGATGAAGACTTGCAAGGTATGGATGCCATAAGATACATTGTGGATCCATAATTATATTAACAAAGAGTATAGCCACCAAAGATACAATGTGGATCTATACTTCCATGACATGAACTAATCGTAGCCATGAAAAATACATAGTGGATCTATGAAATGACAAGACATAGCCACAGACCAATAAAAAATGGATCTATGTGATAGTATATGTGTCAATATTTGAGAGAAACTCCATCGCAACCTAAGTAAAGTACATATCAGAGTGATCACTCAACCCAGGGTCTTCTTACCGATCCCGATGTAGTACGAGTCTCACCATGTGAATAGATGTCCTGATGTCAAACATGGCCGAAACCACTTGATTACCATTCAATGAGGTAAACCGTTAACAAGTGTGAGGGAAATCACCATTGATGTCAACGATTCCCAAGGTACCCTAGTACATTCCAACGAATCTGAATAAATGAGATGAATTCAAACATCTATGGAATCAACTGATCAGGGGTCAATCATGTAAACCCATTGT